>NWSH02000525.1:10972067-10988457 GCA_002382865.2 Heliothis virescens | reverse complement strand
TTAGGGTCTAATTTGTTGAATGTAGAAGTGTTAAAACAATACTTTAAACGTATCACAAGGGAGTTTCGTCGTTGGAAAAAATATGAGAATCTCGGGTCCCTATACACCTTGATGCTCGGTGAATATAAGGAATGGAATTGACGTAAGATCTGATTCTTGGTGCAGTTGACAGCTGCTGTTATTTAGTACAAATAATTCAGTCATCCCTTAAAAACTGACAGGTGTCAATTGCACAAAAGACGTGGTGGCACTATATCGGACTGTTGACATTGTCCCTTTAAGAATGAAAGCGATATTCAAGCAATAGCAAAAAACAGATTAACTAACTGAACCATGAAGTTCAGTAACTCCACATAAACCTAGTATGTTTATTTTAGATCCCAATAAAACTAAAAGTAAAATCAGGTCAACACTGGCGATAAAACAAATGAATTCAAATGCCATACATGATATGAAACCCAGCTCTTTAGTTCTTTAGTTGAGGAACTTAGGCTGATATCAGACGCTTCATTCGACAGAACCTTCACTCCAATGATTGCTTCATTTTTGTTTCACTCCATGTTCACAGGGCTAGGCTCGAAAGACAAAAATATTTTTTTTAGTTCAACTTAGGATCACTTTAGTTCAACCAAGAAGGTGTCAACTGCTGGATCGACCTTATCTGCAGTGGAATACCTTAAAATATATTTTTTTATCGCAGAATCCGAGTGAGCAGTCTATTTCGTATTCAGACCGTTCATTTCTTTCACTCGGAGTTCACCCGGAATGAATGATTCCGAATGACGATATCTAACATCGTCGGATTGATTCACTAATTAATTCATTCGGCTTTCTTGTTTCATTTTGAAATAAATTGGGATAAGGGCAGGAAGATGATGGTGATTCTTGTTTCATTTTATGTTCAGACAGTTCATTTCGTGACGAATGAAAGGTGAAAATGAAGCTTCTGATATCAGATTGTATAAAAATGCTAGATAATAATCACCGTCAGGGTGCAATGACTACATAGCGGGATATTTCACACGTATAAGATTGGCCTCAGGATTACCATTGTGTAGCCTGGGAGGAAAGTGTTGATGTGATCAGTGATAAGCTAACGATGGTAATCCAGGTTGAAGAATTACTGGTAGGTAAAGATGAGATTTTGAACGTGGAAGGTTGGATGATGTTATAAGATTTGTGAAGCCAGGGATGGTTATTAATTTGAAAAGTAAGAAAATCATAAAAAAAATGATTTAACTGGGTGTCTCTCGTGGGTCCACTCGTGTCCCGAAGGTCTATTTTGAGCACCCGGATAAAAATAAGCCTATGTCCTTTTCAGACCCTAGATTGTATGTCATTTAAATCGGTTAAGTAGTTTTGGCGTGACAGATATACAAAGCGACTCTTGCGATTGCGATCAAACTTCAGCTAACTAAAGTATTTAATTCCTTCTACACCAAAATAGTTTTCCTTTGATATACCTAATAAGGCTCTCAATACTGGTTCACAAATCACAGTACCAAAAAAGAATGTTTAATTTCTCACAAACATTTATCAATTTTCTGCGACAATTTCATATCTTTGATATAAAGTGCATTCACGTTCAAATGGTTCCAAGAAACGCTCCAACAAACATTCCCAATGCTGCAAAGGAACTAAGATAGGAACTACAACTTAACAAAGATAGGAATGTACTCAAAGGCACGAGGCGAGACCAAGCCTTTCACACAGATCAATCAATACATCGCGTTTCAGTAAAAGCACAGACGAACACAGTGCTAAAAATGTAAACACACGGAGCTTTACCGTGTACAACAAGTACGAAGATAAAATGCGTGTCGATGCAGAAGGAACACGCCTGTTCCGTGTAGATGTGCGCGGCGAAAATGTTCAAAGGAACTGACAATAGACAAAGTTGTTTTGTACTCGTATGTACATCAAATACGTGGGCTTGAATGTCCTATGAACAAGTTCAGAAGTTTTTGGAGATGATAATACCGTATCGATTAAGGAAGATTGAAAATTATATAGAATCTGTACCAATATTATAAAGTTGAAGTTAATCTTAGGAACTACTGGACTGATTTTAAAAATGCTCTCAGTGTTACATAGCCTATTTATCGAACTTTTTATCCGGCAGAGTAGTTTCCATGGCACGCGGGTGAAACCGCTGGCGGAAGCTAGTCTTAGCAATAGATCAGGAAAAAAATTTTGTTATTCGGACGTATATTTCCACCGTTTTTAGAAATCATGTCACACAGCAGTTTTGTTTTTGTACTTGGACAAAGCCGATGTGAATATTCATCAAGTAACTTGTTACTTAAACACTACTTTAAATATTTTTCTTTAGACATTTTGACCTTCGTTGAAAGTCCTCATTGAGGCAGACAGTTGTGGGAGTATTTACTACTTATTTTTCCATCATACTTAAGACAGTGTTTACTAAAAATAAAATTTTACTCAGAACTTGTTAAGAAGATTCGAACAGATTTTTCTTGTTAGTTCTCGGGAAAGTATTTTTTTTCAGTACCTTTATTGAATAAGTGTCTTGTTTTGATGTTTTTCGCGCGATAAAATTCTATTGAAAAACAAATATTATTTACAAAGAAATGTTTTTGTTACTTAGACGTTTTAAGTACTGTACGATTTCAATCTCGCGATGTTTTCTTTTGTGAGAAACAAAGAAAAAAAATTGCTAAATCTTTAATAATTTATTTGTAGGACAGAAAATTATTTTGTGAAAAAAATGCGAAAGTAACTGAAAGGTATTAAAAAAGTCTAATTTTCAGTACTTTGTGACTTCTTCCTTTAAAACATTGAAAATGTTCTGATCATTAAAAGCACTTAAGCCCAGACGAACGCATTAAGTGCAAAGAGTAGAGAATAAAGCTATATGCGACAGACCGCTAATGCATTGCCTACAGGCATTTAAATACCACTGTATAGTACACGCTTTTACGTGGTCGCCACGTTTGAAATGTCCTCTCTGTTGTTTTTTTTAGTCTATTGGGTCTAATTGTCTTTGTTTGTATGGTACCTAGTCTGTTTTTTATTACCATCATTATGTTAGGCACTTTTGCAACACTTCTTGAAGCTGGTCAATGCTACTGGCTCTCTTCTATATTTGCAATTACATCAAGGTTTCATATAATATAGCTAGGGGTCAACCTACTCGAATCTGTCAAATTTTACCAATCGAACATTAACCTTCCACTATTGTGATAAGGTTGTAAATCTATTGAATGACAGACTGAGGTAAGTTGAGGTGAGTTATCCTGGCGTCTGAATCTCATAGCTGGACCTACACCATAGCAGTATCACATCAACAACTTACTTTAAAATTTCGTAACTCAAAAAATCATTGCGAAATATCCATTTACGACGTGATCACGGTAACTGTATGTCCTATACACGATTCTTTACATCAAACTACGTAACCATATGGTGTACCTGTAACAGTGTGGTTAGAACATGAACATTTTAACGTACAGACGACAGCAGGTCAACGTATACGAATCTGTCAAATTTTACCAATCAAACATTAACCTACCCCCATTGCGGTAAGGTTGAAAATCAATTGCAGGAATTTGACAGATTGTGGTAACTTGATGTGCTGTCGTCTGTACAAAGCATTAGCAATAGGTATTGTTATGTTTTATGGCTAGTCGTGAACGTGCACTCTAAGTGGAGTAACCAGTTTGCCTTCATTTGACATTTGCAAGTACACAAGATATATTGCTTTAGTTTGTTAGGAATTGCTTAGGTGCTATTGACATTATTATCTTGAGGGTAACGTGGCTTGGATCCGCGTTATGGAGATTAAATGTATAACAGATACATTCTCAAAAGACCAAAATCTTGTCTAGCTTAATACTATCTAATATCTACTGAGATTCTTAGGATTAGATAGAGATCACATCATGATTATCCAAGTCATTTTAGACTTTATTGGGGTCCGTTTCCAGTCTAAACAGAAGCGACTAAAAACCAGAGTTTTACTGAAGTGACTTACTGTCTGACTTTTTTTTGTACACGTCAAATATTAAGCCATACCTAAACACAGTGGAAGCTTCAATAAAGATTATCAATTTGATAAAAGGGATACCGATCCAGTTCAGAACACTATACATACAACCTACTACAGTCGTGGAATCCAGATGTTTGTCGCAATGTAAATTGCTGATTGAAATCTACTTACAAGGTCTGGTTAGACTAGAATTTCCGGAGCGATCTCATCATCGCACTTAGACAACATGCTTATTAAAAATTAAGCATTGCCATTCAGCGTGGCAATGCTGCCAGCCTTTTGGGCACGCTCCCGGTCGGCAGCGATGGGGAGGAATTTTTCGACGCCTTTTAGTATTAGTTTTTAGTTTTATGTTTTTTTTTACTTAAATGTTATAATTATGTAATATAGATAGATAAAATAAATTAATAATCCAGAAAAAAATTTTTTTAAATGTTTTTTTTTTTTGATAGTTCTATTATTATCAGCCACTGTGCCAGGTCGGAACCAATCAGTATTCCGCGTCAGAAGCGGATTTGAGAGAATTCTGACACTAGGGATTGTTAGGTGATAAAACCTGTAGCTTATTAGGTAAGAGGAAGAAAACCTAACTCATGCTATATTGCCTGGTCTTCAGCTTACATCGAAGGCTAAACTTAAACTTGGCATAAAACTGCATTCTCTACCAAATCAGATTTTTTGTGTCAATCAACCAACTGTAATTTGTAAGCAACACGATGTTTGGTCAAAGGGGCTAGCCGTGTTGATTAGCGAACACGACAGCACTGCTAATTGGCGAATTACTGATTCACGTGAACAGGAATGTAGTAAATGATTCCAGTCTGACTGCCAATGAAGTATGTGGCCAGGAAGTGGGACCTTTGAATTTAAACATCATCAAAGACAGCTGTAGGAAACCTGATGTAAAAGGTTGAGATATAAGTAATAAAACAATGACATACTTAATAGACAATTATAAAGTAGACCAAGGCAAATACATCGATCAATAAAATATCGATAAAAATGCACCTTATAAAACACACAATACAGTAAACACTGCGCCAATAACAGGTGCAAGAATTCACATGACTTAACCCACAATTAGCAAGAAGGTGCAGTTGATTAAAAATTAAAATGTCAAACGACCTACCTCAACCAGAACACAGGTAATGTAGCTATCGATCGATATTGAATCGGTAGTGATGAAAAATTCATAGCGAGACGTCTAAAGTAGGACGTAGATAGGTCACCAAAGTACTGAGAACTGTGACCAGTAGTTATCGATCAATTGTAAGACGTGTGCTTTCCGTCCAGTGACGAATAGAAGCGAGGATATAATATAATACTTGTAATGGCTGATAGTGGATTTCGATATCCTCTCTATCTGTGGAATTGGTTACTAGAAGAAGAAAGTCAAGACTTGCATGGAGGTAATGACACAATTCAATATCTGGTAAGCAATTCAATAGGTAGGTTATTGGAAACGGTCGTAAAAGAAGAATAGATAAAGTTCTAAATATCTTAAACTTATGGAACTTCTATACCACATTTTTGTGAAAGACTGAAGAAAGAAAGTATATAATGTTATTTGTAACTTTCCTAAAAGTTTCCTTTTTTTAGATGATGCAAGAGACAGCAGTCTGTCTCTGACAAGTAGACTAACAAAGTTCTATCAAGATTTCGTACACACCAGAACTTTTTAGGGTACCATTCAGCGTAACAAATTAAAAGGAGGAAGAAATCTTAAATTTGAATTTGACCTGGTCCCTTTTAATAACAAATCAGTATCGATTAAAAGTCGGTCTAAGTATAGTATGTCATAGTTTCTACTAGCAATCCATTGGCTACTTGACTTACCTATAACATTAGATTGAATACAAAGTAGGCTAAGGTTGTAACATTTACCACTAATAACAATTTATTAGATATTACCAAGTAAGTATATCGTATAGAGGTACACTAATAGACCCATTAAAATGTACATTTTATATCACCTACAGTTGCCATTACTGTTATATTGTAGGTAAAAGTTTTGCCGGATTTTGGTCTAACATTCGTACGGTCTAATTTGTCGGATTGTGGGATAGTAAAACCTTTGTGAATGGTTGAAAGGGGATTAACTGGCGGATTATGAAATGAATTGTGTTGCGTCAGAATGAAAAGTTTGATGGTAGTTGGTCTAATTTAGCCTTTTTACGACTATTAGGTATTTTAGGTATATCGTAGATTAAAAAAGCCTCTAATCAAATGAATATGTGAATCCTTAAACATAAAGAAAAGGAAGAGGAACGTGTCTAAAGAAGATTTGTAATAGTACGAAAGCAGAATTTGGAAATTAAAATATAAGAGTAATTATAAAGTTGCTTGCCATTCGCCACGCGCCGGGTTCTATCAACTAAATAATACTGTCTACGGTTACTGTTAGTTGCTGGGCTTTGCGGGTTTACCTTGCAGTTTACCTTCGAACAATAAGAAAATATTACATGAGCATTTGTAACTACGGTAACATTTGGCACAAAGGTGAAGCATCACAAATACACAAACAATATATAAAACCCAATAAATTACGATCATTTCAAACAAAAACACATAAGACTTCTTAATACTTTACGTAAGCTCAACAAAAATTTAGCAAACTTCAAAGAAAAGGAATTTTGAAAAGAAAAAATTCGAGGCATTGTGAATAGAAAAAAAATATTCAGAAACTCTCGAAGTGCGCATAACTAAGTTTGGTGAAAAGAAAGGTTACCTCACGCCTAGAATCCATTTGGGAAATGGAAATCCATCTGATTACAATTCTATTTTGGAAACTGGAGAATTTTAGGCCTTTGTTGAATTCGATTATGGTAACGACTCACGCATTTTGTGCATATTGCCAATCTTTAAAAATGTTAACAATACCCACTTGAAAGGGATTTTTAAGGTAAATAATAATCATCAGGTGTCTCCTTTTGCTGGTGTAGGAAGCCCGTGTTCGTCCTTGGAGGGCCAATTGAATTACACAATATTACGAAGTTGACTTTTAGACAGGGGTTACACGATCAGTCTGGCGTCAGTCCATTTCATCAGTCTGGTCCAGAATGTACCGTGTTTTGACTAATGCCAGACTGACGGACGAAAAACACGGTACATTTTGGACCAGACTGATGGAATGGTCTTACGCCAGACTGATCGTGTAACCTCTCTCTTAGGGTATTGAAGTTTGCACAAGGATTACAATTGCACAAGGATTACAATTGCACAACAATTATTTTGATTGCACCTGTACTATTGCACCATATTTTTGTTGGTTTCGCCCCTACACTTTCGGGAGCGGGCTTATACTAAAACATATCGATATATATCTAAGTCATCGCTGTAGAATGAATACCTACCTAGTATATTTTTTTTTTGTAAAAGTTGAATGAAAACCACTTACTTGTTCTGTAATTAGTATGATGAAACAAGTTGGATTTCTGGACATATGAGGTTACTAGCTTCTGCCAGCGGCTTCGCCAGCGTAAAACGTAAAATCCATTTTTTTCCTGTTCCCGTGGGAATTTCGGGAAATCCTTTCTTATCTCGCGTGAAAGTCTTAAGATGAACCTTTGCGCAAAATTTCAGCTTTATAGGTTCACGGGTTTGGGCCCTGCGTTGATGAGTTAGGACTTTGATTTGATATGTATAGAAGATCATTCTACAGCGCCGAAGTACTTTTTCCAGGGCCGTGGTCATAATTTGGGCATGTGGGACTGTGGGAATAGGATTTTGTTAACCTTTCGTTGCTGAAGGTTTTGATATGTTAGTTTTAAATGTAGGTGTTCTCACAGCAAGTTAGTTAATGTGTTATGTATGAGCCGGCGCTAACTGTTGACTGTAATGTAATTCTTGACTTTATTGCCGTTCAATGCAGTTCTCTTGTGCTGATTAGGTTTTGTGGCAAGCTTTTGATTTGGGATATTTTGAAGTGTTATATGAGGTTGGGACAAATGGATTTACTAAAGACATAAGTTGATTATTTTAATATTGAAATTGCGAAAGTCATCTTACACAAAGGCAATTAACAGTTTTGTGACTTAACGATATCAACCACATATACAATTTTTTTCAAGAGATTAAGTACGTCCGATGTGTTAGAAGTTAAGGATTTTGTAATAATATGTCCACTAGCGGCCCTGTGAATTACTCATCTATTGATGAAAACCGTATGAAAATCCGTTATCACGAAGAATCAAACCGACGTAGCAGTGGACTTCGTTTTTAATGTAGTAAACTGATACGAAAGTAATTTAAAAATATCCAACAGATTTTAAAACGCGACGTAGAAGGAATAAATACTTCTGAAGCGACAAACAGACAAAAACATCGCCACTACTAACTGAATACTTAACCTTCAAACAATTGCTTTCTTTTTAGGGTTAAACCTGTAACTAACATTACGTACAAACAGTTGGCCGAGTTCCAAATCGTGCAGTAGTAAGTGCTAGGTCCAAACCTTGGTGATACAGATAATAAACTACTAATATATAAATGTGAAAGTTTGTTGTTTTGTCACGAAAACAATGTCTGCTAAGGTTTGTGTGTTTACTATACTTATTTGCTAAGTAACTTTTAGGAAACTTGCGGCTAATTTAACAGGTTCCAGATAAAGGTAGCTATCAGACCATAGAAATGTAGTTAAAATTAAAAACAATTCTATGACACTATCTGTCAGATAGTTATCTGGAACTTTATCTGCAACCTATGAAAATGACCCCTATTCCAACTCATTTGATGAATTCATAGGCAAAAGATAATATGGCATAGTGGTCATTTTTAGACTTTTTAAGTTCAGGCCTATTACCCCTTTCCCCCCCATCATTTGCAAGCTTCAAGTTCTTTGGAAATAGATCAAAATACATACCTCCGAGATTCAGTTCAAATTAACACTACCAAAATCACAAGAAAATTCAATAATGCTGCACTTCAATAACTTTTTTGGAATTTGACAACACTTGTACGGAGTTCATATCAAAATTCTATCTCCAGTAAGCCACTCAACAGAAAGATAGAATTTTGGGAACGTCCGTAAATCTTTCGCCCATCTCAAGTTGTAACAACAATGACGTCAGAGTTCGTACAATGACGTAATCATGACGTCAGTCGACGGAATAAATTGGTAATAGCTATTGACTTATCTCACATCAGATTATGTAAAGGAGATTGAGCGAAATTACGACTCTCGTTTATCTGGACGCCATATTGTGATGGGGGTAAATAAGAACAGCTTGGTAACTTTCCTGAAAGTTAGATGTTTTGTGTAATAATTTGTGTTGTGAATGTTCTTGCGGAACCTGTACTAAGTATGATTGTAAAGCTGAAGTTTGTTTTTTTGTTATTTAAGTCTATATATATAACTAGCTTCTGCCAGCGGTTTCACCCGCTTTCCCGTGGGAACTACTGCGCGCCCCGGATAAAAAGTAGCCTATAGCCTTCCTCGATAAACGGGCTATCTAACACTGAAATAATTTTTCAAGTCGGACCAGTAGTGCCTGAGATTAGCGCGTTCAAACAAACAAACTCTTCAGCTTTATAATATTAGTACACTCGTGGATTACTGTAAATACTGTACATACTATTGCATTCAAAATCCTTTTTTTCTTATTATGTAATTTTTTTAACAATAGTGCTTGCTAAGTAATATTTGTGCTGCATAAAATTTACTTACTTATTTGCTTATATTTTAAGTAGGTAAGTGCTCTGTGACATCTAAGAAATCTAGTAAATTAAAATCGTGATAAAATCTAACGTGAGGGTGCTATAAACACCACTATCTGTGATCACCCCCGAGTGACAAAGCGTGAGTATATAAATAAATTATTAATAACTCACATCATTAATACTCTGTACAATCATGCAGACCTGCAATCCAAAACAAAATATAACTTTAGAACTACTAACTAGTATTTATAAGCTGAGATAATTATAAAATTATTTTAGTCAAAGTTCATGCATCTGTCCTCTAAGAAGAAATAAGGATGGGATGCAAAGATAAACAACGAAAAGTCTTTGAAATATTGGAATTCGGACGTAATTAGTTAGCATAAAAATATTTTAGTTCCATATCAAGGTGTGGATTATGACTAGAGACGCAATCCCATCGATGTACAGACAACAGCAAGTCAACGTGTACGAAGCTGTCACATTTTACCAATCGAACGTTAACCTACCTCCATTGTGATAAGGTTGAAAATCGATTGCAAAAATTTGACAGATTGTGGTAACTTGATGTGCTGTTGTCTGTACACTGAGGCTCACATAAATGTATCTTCTGGTCTACTCGCTCTAGCAAACAGTAACAAATTGCTTGTGAACATTTTCTAAAATGTCCGCAAAATTGGAACCTTTGTGCACGAACACACGCTGTGGACTCGCGTCGACGCTCACACAGTTTTTGTTCGCGGTTTTGGTGGAATCTAACCATACCTAAGAGTTCAGGTTCGCGTCTAAAATACATTCTACTGTATCAAAAGCATTCATAAAATCAACACCCTCCTCTCTTTCATCGAGTAACAAAGTCTAGCTTTTCATATTAAATCAAATTTCAGTTTAATTTCAGTAAATGCATTACCCATGTTTAAGTTGCTGCTACATAGTTTACTTAGTAACAAACGCTAGCAAATGTAGTGCATTAACTATTTACCTGACCTACGTTTAATCCATTATTTAAACTATTTTAAGCAACCGACTTGTTCATTCCTATCGCATAGGTACTGACCACAGGGTAAATGAACCAGTAATCGATTCTGAAATGGAATATTTCTATAATTTTATGATTGTACAGACGACACCTGGCTAACTTACCCGAATCTGTCAAATTGTATTAATTGAACATTAATATATTGAAGAAATTTGACAGATTGTGGTAGGTTGATATGCTGGCGTCTGTACAAGCACCCGTGTCCTGACCGAACACCCTGATGTATCTAATATCTGTAATTGCGCAATATTACGCTAAAAATATTGTGCAATAAAAATTTTGTACGCAAAATTTCATTGCGCAATCTTCAATATTAAGTCTAAACGGCACAATATCGTAGGTAATATTGCTGAATTTTTTTTTCAAATCGGTCCAGTACTTGAGAATAGCAGGTTTAAGAAAACAAACAATCACACGCCTATGATTAACTGCATTGAACAACTAAAAAATCATTAAACAATTAAAACTAAAACACGGAATAATTGCTTCAAATTGGATAATAGCTAAAATTGGCTTGTAGTGCCTTTTAATAGACGTCTTGCAGCATGATATTAACACAGAAAAAAAGCTTTCTTTTCTTAGCTAATTACTACTGGCGGTACAATATAATTTTATTGAATTGGTTCAAGAACTGTATTGTGAGGCTTCAATTGTTTTTTTGTTCAGTACTTTTTGTAAGGTTTTCGCAATAAGGTTGGTTTCACAGCGAAGTCGCGCGGATGGATGTATGGATGCTTGTTCATCTTTCACGTAAAAACTACTGAAGGGATTTTGATAGAATTTGACAGTAATATTGATTTTTGAGCTTTATTATTTTGGCCCCGNTGAAAGTTAGATGTTTTGTGTAATAATTTGTGTTGTGAATGTTCTTGCGGAACCTGTACTAAGTATGATTGTAAAGCTGAAGTTTGTTTTTTTGTTATTTAAGTCTATATATATAACTAGCTTCTGCCAGCGGTTTCACCCGCTTTCCCGTGGGAACTACTGCGCGCCCCGGATAAAAAGTAGCCTATAGCCTTCCTCGATAAACGGGCTATCTAACACTGAAATAATTTTTCAAGTCGGACCAGTAGTGCCTGAGATTAGCGCGTTCAAACAAACAAACACTTCAGCTTTATAATATTAGTACACTCGTGGATTACTGTAAATACTGTACATACTATTGCATTCAAAATCCTTTTTTTCTTATTATGTAATTTTTTTAACAATAGTGCTTGCTAAGTAATATTTGTGCTGCATAAAATTTACTTACTTATTTGCTTATATTTTAAGTAGGTAAGTGCTCTGTGACATCTAAGAAATCTAGTAAATTAAAATCGTGATAAAATCTAACGTGAGGGTGCTATAAACACCACTATCTGTGATCACCCCCGAGTGACAAAGCGTGAGTATATAAATAAATTATTAATAACTCACATCATTAATACTCTGTACAATCATGCAGACCTGCAATCCAAAACAAAATATAACTTTAGAACTACTAACTAGTATTTATAAGCTGAGATAATTATAAAATTATTTTAGTCAAAGTTCATGCATCTGTCCTCTAAGAAGAAATAAGGATGGGATGCAAAGATAAACAACGAAAAGTCTTTGAAATATTGGAATTCGGACGTAATTAGTTAGCATAAAAATATTTTAGTTCCATATCAAGGTGTGGATTATGACTAGAGACGCAATCCCATCGATGTACAGACAACAGCAAGTCAACGTGTACGAAGCTGTCACATTTTACCAATCGAACGTTAACCTACCTCCATTGTGATAAGGTTGAAAATCGATTGCAAAAATTTGACAGATTGTGGTAACTTGATGTGCTGTTGTCTGTACACTGAGGCTCACATAAATGTATCTTCTGGTCTACTCGCTCTAGCAAACAGTAACAAATTGCTTGTGAACATTTTCTAAAATGTCCGCAAAATTGGAACCTTTGTGCACGAACACACGCTGTGGACTCGCGTCGACGCTCACACAGTTTTTGTTCGCGGTTTTGGTGGAATCTAACCATACCTAAGAGTTCAGGTTCGCGTCTAAAATACATTCTACTGTATCAAAAGCATTCATAAAATCAACACCCTCCTCTCTTTCATCGAGTAACAAAGTCTAGCTTTTCATATTAAATCAAATTTCAGTTTAATTTCAGTAAATGCATTACCCATGTTTAAGTTGCTGCTACATAGTTTACTTAGTAACAAACGCTAGCAAATGTAGTGCATTAACTATTTACCTGACCTACGTTTAATCCATTATTTAAACTATTTTAAGCAACCGACTTGTTCATTCCTATCGCATAGGTACTGACCACAGGGTAAATGAACCAGTAATCGATTCTGAAATGGAATATTTCTATAATTTTATGATTGTACAGACGACACCTGGCTAACTTACCCGAATCTGTCAAATTGTATTAATTGAACATTAATATATTGAAGAAATTTGACAGATTGTGGTAGGTTGATATGCTGGCGTCTGTACAAGCACCCGTGTCCTGACCGAACACCCTGATGTATCTAATATCTGTAATTGCGCAATATTACGCTAAAAATATTGTGCAATAAAAATTTTGTACGCAAAATTTCATTGCGCAATCTTCAATATTAAGTCTAAACGGCACAATATCGTAGGTAATATTGCTGAATTTTTTTTTCAAATCGGTCCAGTACTTGAGAATAGCAGGTTTAAGAAAACAAACAATCACACGCCTATGATTAACTGCATTGAACAACTAAAAAATCATTAAACAATTAAAACTAAAACACGGAATAATTGCTTCAAATTGGATAATAGCTAAAATTGGCTTGTAGTGCCTTTTAATAGACGTCTTGCAGCATGATATTAACACAGAAAAAAAGCTTTCTTTTCTTAGCTAATTACTACTGGCGGTACAATATAATTTTATTGAATTGGTTCAAGAACTGTATTGTGAGGCTTCAATTGTTTTTTTGTTCAGTACTTTTTGTAAGGTTTTCGCAATAAGGTTGGTTTCACAGCGAAGTCGCGCGGATGGATGTATGGATGCTTGTTCATCTTTCACGTAAAAACTACTGAAGGGATTTTGATAGAATTTGACAGTAATATTGATTTTTGAGCTTTATTATTTTGGCCCCGATACCTTATTTTCTTAATAAAAAAATATAAAGATTTACTTTAGATTAAATGACAGTCGCCTCTAATACGAATTCATAATAATATTTGATTGCATAATAACAAGATTAAGAAGTTGTAACTGTAAAACTCGGAACCTATGAAGGGCAGTAAGAACTTGGAAGTGTTAACGTTTAGATAGAAAACTGCTCGTTTGTACGCTGCGCATCGCTATGATCAGTGTGGAGTTACCTTTACAATGTAATCGATCGATATAGTTCAATTGGATAGTTTTCGAACATTTTATTTTGTGTTTTTAGTTAAATTCTGGGTTTCTGGCCGGCAGTGATGTTTGCAGGTAAAACTTTCTCGTTGAACTTTTAATTACAGGTGCTATTGATTGAAATCAGTTTTCGAAATTAAGAGAACCTCTTTTTCGACTTTTTTGGAATAGGTAACTAGAAATCATGTTAGCACAATTGAAATAACGAGGTAAATAGAATAGCAAAAACCTTCCTACATACATCATTTTATCCATATTTACCTATTGCTTTTGTACAACGACAGAACTCCTACAAAAACAATATGATTTTTTCAGTCGGGGGCCACTAGGGCCAGAGCCTGTCGGGGCTGCGGGTTGTTCGAAAGAGTTACCGCGGCCCTGGCACACAAAGGGCTCCCGAAGGAACACGGTGGGTTTTAGTCAGTAAAAGTCTGACACTCCCTTCCGCTGTCACCCACAGCGGGAGGGGTCATACTGATGATTTCCCATCGATAAAAAAAAAATCAGCATCGGTATCAGCACCTTATAAATACTCGCATTATATTACTATAGAAGAATATTCTCAAGTAGCACTGTCAAATACTTTATAGTATCAGATAGGTATTGGAAATAAATGCTCATTTATTTGTTTTTTCATTTTCTCCGCGAAATTCTATATTTTAAACATAGAAGAGCTATTAACGTCTATATTTTTTGCCTACTCTGAGTTACTGACTAATTTAAACAATGTCAACTAGAGGTTGAACGACTAAAAATATTCTACAAATAATATTACTTATAACAAAAAATAGAAACAAAAAGATCCAATAACATTAATATCCACTTCAAAAAGTGACAGCTATGCATTTTCTGTAAATAAAACATTAAAAATCAAAGACTTTGGAAGATCAAAATGTTTGAAAGACTTTGAACTTCTTTATTTATCAGTTGGTTGTCATATCAAAGGAAAACCAGATATTTTGTCGTCTGACGGCTGATGGAAGCCATTTACTCACTAATAGAGATTTAGAGTGGTATCATGTGTCGTATGAGATGAATGGGTGTTTGTTTGTCACTTATTATAGAATGGATAAACCATTTATGCTATTTTAAGAAGANGGAAAGACTTTGAACTTCTTTATTTATCAGTTGATTGTCATATCAAAGAAAAAACATATTTTGTCGTCTGACGGTTGATGGAAGCCATTTACTCACTAATAGAGATTTAGAGTGGTATCATGTGTCGCTTGAGATGAATGGGTGTTTGTTTGTCACTTATTATAGAATGAATAAACCATTTATGCTATTTTAAGAAGAAGAAATGTATATTCAGGGGAATATTTTGTAGCAAGCCAAAATGTTACATATTTTGCGTTTAGACTGATGATGAGACTAAGAAATTTCTGGAAGTCTAGTATAGAAAATGTCTTTATACTGAGATTTGGCTACAAAGGAGTAATTAAACGAACTATAGTTAGATTATTATAAATTGGGTTTCTTTTTTAGAGAGGAAAACCTGAGTAGGATAATACGCTCGCGATTTTACACTACCTAACATCTCGTAGAATATGTAGTCAGAATTTTCAATTATACATTTTGATTGATTTTGTAAGTGATTATTTCTTTGTGTACTTCTTGAAACATTGTTAAAGAACAGCCTTGTCAAAACAAAATCTTCAACAAACACACATCCCAATATAGATCGCGAACAGACACAAACAACAACAACAACAAGAAACTCAATTTCCAATAGCAACAAAGTATATCCTTTTATAGACGAGCTAAATGAAATTTTCCACGTAATACTTATTATAGAACCTTCGAGCATTTAACCAGCCGGACCGGTCATGAGCACAAAATGAGAAAAATCCTACCAATTTTCCTGCGAGGCAACGCAACAAATACCGATAGCACACTCATGCATTTTCGATCACATCGTTACACACGAACACGATAAAATTAACAGACACAAGCATAAAACCTGACAGACACATAGGTACAGACGCCAGCATCTGAACCTAAGTACCTCAATCTGTCAAAATTCTTCTATAGATTTTTAACCTTATCACAATTGTGGCAGGGTAATGTTCAATTGGTAAAATTTGACATGCTCATACTCGTATATATGTGCACTTTCGTAACTTTGACAGAAGGGAAGTTGTGTCAATTTCGTCTCCGGTTGTATGAGTTCTCTATGTATAAATTGGACGAGATAAATAAAACTTTCAATATAATACTATACCAGTTGTACACAGTTATACCATAAGCGGTTTACAGTATTAAAAACGTAACAAAAGATAGGTATCTGCTGTAACTTTCCATTGTAACAATAGGATAG
>NWSH02000525.1:10955368-10971967 GCA_002382865.2 Heliothis virescens | reverse complement strand
AAAAAAAAAGATACGGTCGAATTGAGAACCTCCTCCTTTTTGGGAAGTCGGTTAAAAACATAATTCCTATGATTGAAGTACCATTCGTTGGTACATCGAAAACTCTTCTATAGTCTGCCAAGAATGTACGATAGTCATGTCCGCGTTATTTCTGTTTAAACGGAAAAATAAAACGTTGCTTGCCAGCTATTTTATTGTTGCTTAGTCGGCAGTTATTCTGTGTCCCACAGACTTTTATTGAGCTAGTAAATATATTTTTAAGCTTATAATTGTTGAAGTGGATGTATTGTTTGCTATAAAACTTTTTGGTCTAGATTTCTTAATCAGCTGTTTATAGTTCTTGATACTAGTTGTTCTCTGCGGTTCAACCACATTCCAAGAGCCAACCTACCACGATGTATGTATATCTGTTGATGAGAATTTCAGATATCTAACATCATGGTACACGCGGTTCAAACTGGTGACAGAAGAACAGTGTTCTTACTCTTAGTAATCGGGTCCCATTGTACAGACGATAGCAGGTCAAAGTACACGAATCTATCAAATTTTACCAATAGAATATTAACGTACCGCTATTGTGACAAGGTTGAAAATGAATTGCAGAAATTTGACAGATTGTGGTTTTTTTGATGTGCTGTTGTCTGTACTCTTTGGTTACGGGACCCTAAAAATGGTTATTTTATAATTCGAATGCCACGTTCACACAATTTTGAAGAATGTATCAGAACACCTATTTTCGAAAACCATTCTTTTCACACGACTTTCTTCTACTGTTAAGTATTACACAAAGTAAAAGAACTGCCAGGTTATTACTGTCCTTGCATCTTATTTAAATAAAAGTGTAAATAGCAGTGTATGCCATCGATCAATAGCACATTATTATTATGAGTTCCTATAAATTAATCTGCCAAAGTACTAAATACAGTAACGTGTGCCTCTTAAATTAAGACGTAACAATACAATAAAATTGCAAGAAACCCCAATCCAAAATCCTAAACGATTATCCCAGAACTCACACACACACGCTTAAAGTGTGAGAACTGCATCTGTTTGTCAAATGAGTGCACCTCGCGATATACACGACAATCTGGACAAGCGAACACAAAGTATGTTGATAGCTGCACTAAATAACTTTGTACGATGCTAATGTTGTTGTGTTTCAATGTTGCTAAAACTGTATTGTAGGTACGTTATGCAATTTGGACGGGGATATTATCTCCATGATTGTGTAGTTTCAATCGTAGGTTTGTTTGTTTTATTTAATTGAAAAAGAAATGTAATTTTAATTAATTATTTTAAATTATAGGTACTATTACATTTGTGTATGTATTGCCTTTAATTAACAAGCGTGACAGTACGATGTTTTTATAATAGATTTTTATATTTCAGTGTTATGTTTTGCTGTTGGTACACCTAATAAATAAAATGCAGACCTATATCTGTTTCTCTGGCAATCGCACTCTTACGCCGAAACTGCTTAACCGATTTAAATGAACCTTGGTACACGAGTAGTCTAGAACCTGATAAAGAACATGAGCTACTTTTTACTCGATTGCAGAGATCGACACGAGTGAAACTGCGGAGACCATTTAGTATAAGATAGCATTTTAGCAAAACCTCTTCAAATAAAGTCTAACTTATTACCACCAATAACTTACATACAATATACCTTGGAAGAGCTCTCTATTTCGGGCTTACAGTTTGCTCAAGTGGTCCACATGGGACGATTGAACAGTGAAGCTTGGAGGAGGAGACGGCTTGGCGACGCGCCAGCGTCGGACCTGCTGCATAGATTAAGGAGTACAGAGATTGGAGAAGGTAGGAAGGATCGTGAGACATATTGTAGGAGGGTATACTTTGGTAAATCATCATCTGCTCGGCAACTGCTGTTCTAGTCGGATGCAGATTAAAATCGGTGATTTATAATAGAGCGACTGTCTATCTGACCTCTATACTCTATATGCAGCCTGATAACCCTTGGTATGACTGGTTTCAGTTGGGTGGTCAGACATTGGCATCTGACTACCCGTAGCGACTGCTAAATGTGTTCAAATAACATCCGGGACCCATCAATTGAATGTGCCTTCCAAAACAATGCTTTGGCACTTCAAATATGGGGCAAGACTTTTCCATAAGGCGAACTCAAACTTAAATTCTGAGAAGTTATCGAATGCTACAAGGTCCGGCTACGTGCCTACGGCGTAGTAGGTGCTACGAATACTACGCCGTAGAGGTCAACTTGTATTACAGACATCTAGACTTCAAAATGAAATATTGTAACTTTCCCTTATGGTAGGTATATAAAGACTTTGCATAGGCATTTTGGATAGGCTCTTAAATTCTTGGATATGCTTCTTCAGAAAGAGCTCCACTTATTGCATAGTCCTTGGTCTTTTCTCACAATCTTAGCTCATCTGCCGTACTATGTGCATTAAATAACTACATAATCTTCAGAATATATGTAGCATGACGTGTTTCATCGGATGCGGTATAAATGAAGCACTAAATGACGTTTAATTTCAGCCGACTCCCGTAATGACAGGACGCCGACTCGAATGAGTACATTTTAATGGGAAATCACATTAATTGCATTAAACGTTCATTTTATTACTCATTTAATGTTTGGCGTTAATTGGTGTTTTTGTAAGATTTAGAAAAATATTTTCGGCTGTTAATTTTATTGGTTTCCGATCGATAGTTTGATGTGGATGGGATTTTATAATTTATGGGTTTGTGTTTGACAAGAATCTTCACCGATGTAAACTATGTTATTGTTACGTGCCTTTCATTAGGTCTCGTCTTGGTCACATTAGATAATTTGCGATAATTCTGGTGCATCAAGTTTTAGTAAAATTAGGCTTTCCAGGCCCCACAGGCCAGCTTTGACAATCATTGGGAACACCGATTTCTGAAGCTAATGCTATAATTTGATGTTTGTTATATTAATTTCAAAGCCTGGAAGATGAATGTACAGATCTCAAACATCTACCCACGACCCCACGCAAACAGTGCCACCGTATATTCTGAAATTAGCACGGAAATGAATAATCCTATTTATCCTCGACCAGTTTCCACTGAGTCACCTCTTTGCCCCAGACTGATCTACGTGCGATTTGAACATGCATTGAAGATTTTGAATTACTTATTTATTTTTGGCACCACTTGATTTCGGCAATGGACAACTAAAAGGTTAATATGTAGTACACAATATAGGGCTGTAATATTGGGGTTCCTAAGAGGGTTGTTTGAAAGAAACAACAACATTTTTTGAGTACTATTTAATGACTAAAGAATAATACAATAATATAAAATACACATTATGAAGTAAAGTGTAAAAGCAGCACTACATGCGCTAATATAAGGGAGCTTACATGCTTACTAACATAAGAGAACATACACATTATATTATTACATTTCAGAGCCCTCTTCACATTTTTACCTAGTAATTTTACCATCAATATTAGTATCGGTTTCCAGTACAACCAAATGCAGCCGAGTCTCTGTGTTTTACACACCTTATCAACCTGCAGGAAATTCGAGCTATATAGTGAACATTTTCTTCAGATTTTGCAATCACTAGGTACACACTATGTATCAATTTTCAGCAATATACATACATGATGTATAAATGTTATTCGAATGGAATAAGCCGTAAAGTTATTTTTTTGTATTTGTACCTTCAAGTTTCTTGTGTACAACATAATTTTAGATTTTTATTGTAAGCAAATGACTTTAGAATGCCGCACCGTGCGATATTACGGTTTTCATAATAGTTCCCAATTTAGATTTTATGTGTTGGTACAAAGTTGGCTGTTTTCATCATAGAATGTGGATTGGTAAAATGTTAATTATAGAGGTGTTATGGAGACAATATTATTTTGTAACATTCGTTGCGTCATTAAATTACTTAACCCTTTGTATGCCATAGTGCAGATATAGGGTACGCTAGTCACAATTTATTTTCTATTGAGAATTAATAGCTAACAGCATACAAGAGAACCTTTTTTGAGCACCTATGTGGTTATCTATTTTGAAGGGAAAAATAACAGACAGACGGTTAGCAAAGTAGCTCAAAAACCTGTAAAAAAGATTGCCATAAACTTTATAACATAATTAACAAACATTTCACTAAAGAAAAATATATTTTACTACCTAAAACGTACAGAAGTTTCTAAGGCTAGACCATGAAGTCTGTCTCAAAAATGCTTACTGCTACCATTTATAATTACATACGTGAAAATAAAAACAGCTTTCATCTCTTTCACTCTTCAAAGAATCTCCGACGTCATTCCCGCGAGATTCCATCGCCTCTGACGTCTGTACTCCTGGTGATTCTTCAGGATTAAATACTCCCCCCCCCCACCTTCCTTCCTTTTAAATGCATTCTCGCGATATCATAACATCCCCCCCTCCCCGCGTCGCCTGCAGTGCTGCAGTGAGTCATGTTTGTTTTGCTCCTGCTATAAATAATTATGTTAATATTTACAGTACTGATAATTATATTTAAGGTAGGTGTGCTGTTTTTTTAAAGAACTGGAGTTTTGGTAAACAGGGACAAAGGTATTCTAGAATTTTCAGAATATGATTGCTTTCTGATGTATAAGCATTGTATCACGCAAGAAGCTAGCTTCAGGGCGTTTCTTAACAACTCCAAAATACTCGCAGATGCATTACTTACTCATTTTTGAACTGAAATGGCAAAGTTAATAAAGTAAAAAATCATGCCATAATTAAGACATTCCGTATGACTCACACTGTTTATTTACTTCCAACAAGGTAGATAGAATGATGCAAAACATATGGCGCACAGCTTCACACAATAATGAGCCCTTTAGGGCACAGCCAAGTTTATTTACTTGTACTGAAAGTAACTTTCATAATAATGTATACTATGAAGGTTTGTACGTTATTTAGGCAAGACTGCACTATTTTACTTTCCGTTGTAAGCGCGCCTGCTTTGCAAGGGTCCTGGGTTCGATTCCTATATCGGGCTGAAAGCAAACTGGAATCTGGTAGATAGCGATGTCACACCCCAGTACCATCAAGGGCAGATGAAACAGGCATCGCCAACTGTTGCCTCAATAGCAGTCGTTGTGACAATTCCCCATCAGAAGCTACCATTTGTATTTGAAAAACTCTGACACTAGGGCTCATTAGGTTATTTTTATTTCTACAGCTCACTCGATAAGAATGTCAAAACTATTTACTATATAACGTATAGAAAGGACCATTATTTACCCATCTGAAATGGTAAACAGCCTGCAAAAGCAGAAAACAAAACAGCATCAAAATATACATTACATAAATAAAAGTGCATTAGCACCAAAACAACTCATTACGCAACCTGCAGCTGTGGATAAGAAATAAAGTATGTGTCATACGCATTAAATTCTGTGCAGAATGTTCGCGTTGGGTGGTCTGGGCAGTACTGGAATGCCTGAATGAGATACAACTGTACTGTAATACATAGTTTATGCTCCTAGAGTGCATGTTTAGCTATTTCGTCAATAACCACTTCACTCTCGTTCATTCATTTGTAAGTAGCTATTCATAGATATGTAGGACATAAATTCAGGTGCCGTATTATCACTGTGGTTAGTAAGTTGAGAGCATAATTTCATAAACAAGCCCAGACAGGATTACTTAGATATGTCCAGTGAATATACTATACCTGCAAACTTCTTCACACGCGCCCCTGGATAAAAAGTAGCCTTCCTCGATAAATTTACTCAAATAATAATTATTAATCTGTCCAGCAGTTCCTGAAATAAGCTCGTTCAAACAGACGAACTCTTCAGCTTTACAAAATTCTAAATGTTGAATCTATGTTTCACTTCAGTTCCATATTAAGTCTTCGGAAAATACGCTCATCACAAAGCCAAGATACTCAATCACAGACCATTATTTACATCACGCCAACCGAGTTACCTGTTGTCATACTTCAGAGTCGCACCGACACGGTCTATGGCTAATAGCTGCCAGATATCTGCTAATATGTCTGTCAACACGCAATTAATCAGATTATGTACGAATATTGTTTATGGGAGCTAATTAGTGAATGATTGCTTCTATACGTATTGTTAAGAACTTTATAGTTTAGTCACTGTATATAGAGCGATTGTCTCTCTGACCTCCTCAAACCAGTCAGTAAATGCCACTGGAAAGATAGTTCGTGGGCTTTTCAACCATACGTACATACTTACTACTGATTCATACAAGTTAATCTTCATATGTGTGCTATGCTACGTCGACTCATAGAACATATTTTTGTCACAGTTCACGAGACTACTAGCAGTATCGCAACTAAATTATTAGCAATCATATCAGACATGTTATGACAGGGAACGGATCGCAAGGAAAATATTGCTTGCACGTGGTTTCCAGCTGGTATGAATGGACTGACTACTTAGTATTAGACTACTGGAGAAAGGAATACTAATTGTTAAATGGATGAAACAATTCAATTAAATGACAGACGAATTCAAATCAGGTAGCCCAACCTTGATTTTAGAAAGTAATTGTTTTAATTTCCAAAGCAGACCAGGAATATTAGCGTAATCATAGAAATTCAGCCTCATATTCTCAAGTGATAATTAAATTTTTATAACGATTGTTCATTAACTTACATTTCTCAGAGTTCCATTTAATGACAGATAAAAAACTAGACCGAAAAAAAACGGACAGAAACAAAATAAAAACGTTGATGATAGGACGATAAATACGGTATGCTGTCTATGTTTTTCCACATTATGGGCTTTATGAAGATTGTGAAATAATTTCTTGCTATTAGATTGCTTAATTCAGCCACTGCAACTTCTAAAGCTATTACTCCGAGAGTATAGAGGTGTGTCGTGGGCGGAGATTCACTGATAGTCATTAGTTTCAATCGAGCGTTAACATCGAAGCGGCTCATGACATTATGCCTATGTTTATTTATAATTGGCAGCGATTTACAAGCGCTTTTATTGTTTTTTTCTAATTTTAACTCGGTGGGAATCTGATATATCAGCTGATTGTCGGTTTGAATCCTGCGGGATTGTTCAAAACAGTTACTATCGCTCATAAAGTTCCAAAATATGCAGGGGTGGGCTTAAGTCGATAAAAGTTTGTTACCTTCCCACTGCACTCACAGGGAGATGGTCATATTATGACTTCCATAATCAAGTCTTTGTGTGGTAGTCCACCATGTATAAAAGAAACATGTTTGCTTAAACACCAAAGTGATAACTAGAGAGAGAACGGTTTCTATCTACCAATTAAACCCAAGTCTGGGTGTCAAATATCCTGATCTACGGCCCATCGAAGGCTGTCGTCTGAATCAAGGAGATAATAGTTATTCTTATTTTCCTATTGTCGAACAAAACTGTGGGAAAACTTCCCTATATTTTCCACTCACTTCCATCATTTTTTGGGAACATAAATTCAGACATTTTCTAGTCAAAACCTGTTTTTGTGTGCTAAATCAGGTTCACTAGTTCAGAAATAGTCTATAGATGCTTTAACATAATCGTATACTGAACGGTATATATTAAGGATGCATTAATTATTTGGCGATCGAGAGTGCAACGAAACATATCTGTATTGAAAGGTGTTAACGTACACTAAACAGCGAGAATTTAGGTTTATTATGTATTAAGACTTACTTGTGTTGCCTATCTTTACTAATATTAAATATGCGAAATTCTACTTGCCTTTTCTATATACTGCATTTGTTTTTTTTCAGGTAAACTAACGGTCGTTCGTAATCATGTAATTTCCGAAGCGTTATTACTATTTAAGTAAATAAAAAATCAAGCTGTACTTGGATTAATACAAAAATATGTATGTATGTTTGCTGTCGAATTGAGAACCTCCTTTCTTTGAAATCGGTTAAAAATCGAAGAAAGAAATTATAGATATTAAAAAAATATTTATTCAAAGATTGATTCAGACCAAAACTAAAGTAAAAGTAGAACAGACAATTTATTTAAAGTCCATATTTTTCAACGTCTCAGACATCAAAACAAAATTAAAATAGCATTTCTTAAAGAGATTAAGAAACTGCATTAAAAACTCGTCATGTGTTTTTTGATGTTACGTATTTTATAAATCATCAGAAATAAGAGTTGAGTACTTATATCGACCTATACAGTCCAACTTAATATGGTCATAACGAGCTTAAAAATAGCCACCGTTAAGCAGATCTGCAACAGTATAAACAAAACATTAGATTCTCATTTGTTTCAAGCAAAGAGGACTTTAGTTTAAACATTTCGTCATCATCATCATCATCAGCCTTCATTCTCTCACTGCTGCTGCTTCAGGCTCATCTGCTGACACAGAGAAGGAAGTTAACCACCATGCCTGCTCAAGGCCTATAAGCTATTTCAGATACTTCAGGTTTCCTAAACATATTTTCCCTTGCCTTAACTTGTCCAATATATAAAGTTACCTGTTTGACCTACAATCGAACTCATACACTCGTACTTGACAGCCTGGTTATTCTCTAGGCCTTGAAATAATCATAATTAAGTTAAAATAGCACAGGTGTAACAAGAAGAGTTTTATATGTCCAACTGTTGGTAATATCCTATTATCTATACTTACTAATTCAAATAAATTGGCAGATAATTTGGCAGTGATTAAATAAATGAATTAGTGCAATTAATACATAGGTAACATTATACTACTCTGCAATATTGTAGTATAATTCTAGTTTATGAAGGTCAGCGAAACACCTATATCAATTAAAACTGAGCTCAATTCGAATAAATAAAAATCATATTTAAGACTGATTTATTAATATGGCAGCTTTCGTCACTTCCCACTTTTGTCTTATACTCGATGTTCGACATAGGTATGTCGTTCACACATACGAATTAGACCAATGACCTATTGCAGGTCGCTAAAGGCGATTTCTGGCAACACTGAGACTAGCTAAAACATGTCTTTCAGCTGAATCGAATATCTATGTAACCAAGGAATTTTATAAAACTAATTCAAATCCTATCAAACCATTCAATATTACTTACGATAGTCATACATTACATTCATACATAGTTGAATGTAATTGATATATTTCTGCACCAAAATATGAGCTATGAAATGCCCAATAAATAATATCAGAAAACTTAAGTAAATGTATTTAACATTTTGAGAAAATATAACACAAATTGTTATCCAGGTCCAATATTTATCCTCTTTACGTAGAAGGCATTCAATTAAAATAACGACAACCCATTGATCCCGACCATCAATATACTCACCTTCCCTATAAAACATTTAAACGACTCAATGTTTATATTTAATGTTACTTTAAACACTGTACTAACCATAGGTCTGTTTTCAATTACCGCTTCACTAACACGCTGCTGGAATAAACATAAACCATGGCATTCATTAGGAAAAATCGATTATTTGANTATATTTCTGCACCAAAATATGAGCTATGAAATGCCCAATAAATAATATCAGAAAACTTAAGTAAATGTATTTAAAATTTTGAGAAAATATAACACAAATATTTATCCAGGTATCCTCTTTACGTAGAAGGCATTCAATTAAAATAACGACAACCCATTGATCCCGACCATCAATATACTCACCTTCCCTATAAAACATTTAAACGACTCAATGTTTATATTTAATGTTACTTTAAACACTGTACTAACCATAGGTCTGTTTTCAATTACCGCTTCACTAACACGCTGCTGGAATAAACATAAACCATGGCATTCATTAGGAAAAATCGATTATTTGAATTAATTTTCGATTATAATGTAGCCGGCGGCGGACCGCCAGCGCGACGCAGCGCGCGTTCCCGCCCAAGTGAAAGCTAAGCTTGTCTGAAAGTGTAGCCGAAGCCCAGGCTGGCATCCGCCTAAAATGGGGTGATCGCGCGCGATGGTATCGTATTGCGCGTATAAAAAGCATTGGAGCACCCCGCCGCCGGTCAGAACGGCTTCTAACGTGAGTACCGACGCACGCGCCGCGTGCACGTGCGACTATTAGTGGAGTGCATTACCGTAGTGGCATCGCGAGTGCCTGCAGTGTTGCATCGGCTTCTAGTGACGTAGCGGAAGCGACAGCTGATTTATCGCGTGCATTGGATTGATTGTGCAGTGGTCTACGTGTTTTCTGGTGTTTGGTTTGTGGTTCACTCGACACGTTTGGATTATTGATGGTTTATTGAAATTCAATGCTTTGATTGGTAATTGTAATGAATTTTATGTAACCGTTTCGATTTTGAATGTTAATTGAGTAGCAATTAAATTTGAATGAAATTTTGAAATGAATTATGAAATTAATGGATCATTTGTTACACTCAAGTGATTAATTCATTTTGATTAACAGTTTGTTGTCCTAAATGTAATTAATGATTTGGATAAACAATGTTTTGATCTGAAAGTATAAAGAGAAAGTAATCAACAGACTGATGTTGACTCCATCTTGATTATCTTGATTGTAGTACTGACTTATAACGGGTCTTTGAAATTGAATCAAGTGATTAACTGAAAATAGAAATCAATCAATTGAATGTCATAATCGATAATAACAGAGCGATCGATATCAATGATCCAACAGGTGTTGTGAACAGTGACCCATCAGCTATCACCATAAAAGACAATAAACAATCCACTGACGGATAAATCGGTTGGCGTGCCTCCAGGCTCGCATACCTCCGTGACGTAACATCCGCGAAGGGCCGTACGGTGTAAGCTAATAAAAAACGCGAGCATAAAAGTGGGCGTTACGCAAACTGTTCGCTGGCACGGTTCCCGCGCGGCCACTACTCGGGTTACAGCCACAAATAGCCGCACGCGCCTCTCGGCCGCTTTATCTCCGTCGATAAAGTTGTGTCGGTCCACTAACGTAGCGCGTGTGTTGCAGGAAGGCTCCAGGGCAACGTTCTCGTGTCTCGACTAGCCCAAAAGTCTCGTTAGCCCTCCGAAAATGCCGAAGCCAGCAGTCCAAGAGGGCGAGGACCCCGATCCGACTCCGTACCTGTTCGTGTCTCTGGAACAGAAGCGTATCGACCAGAGCAAGCCCTACGATGGCAAGAAGGCATGCTGGGTGCCTGACGATAAGGAGGGCTTCCTCCAGGGCGAGATCAAGGCCACCAAGGGTGAGCTGGTGACCGTCAGTCTGCCTGGTGGCGAGGTAATTATACTTTTGCATATCCAAGTAGATTTAGATCATGCAACTGATGCATTCTAAGTTGATCTCAGATCAGCAAATGCCAGTGAAATACTACTGGAATACGATTACGATCCGCAGTATGATGATAAAGAAATACGACGGTAATTGTCAATTCTCAACTTTAAGTTGATAAAATGATGACGTAACAACTTTTCAGAAATATTCTTCTCCCTTCAAGTTTTGTTGAGATAAACAATCTCTTAGTTTAATTTGTAACTAGGAAATCCCTTAAAGATAAACAAATCTGCACCAATGAGGAAGAGGAAATCTTTAATGTTACATTTAATTTAATTACTAAACTTTACATTAAATGAGCAGGAAAAGACGTTAAAAAAGGAACTCCTCTCACAAGTAAACCCGCCGAAATTCGAGAAAGTCGAGGACATGGCTGACTTGACATATCTTAACGAGGCAGCTGTACTCCACAATCTTCGACAACGATACTATGCGAAACTCATCTATGTAAGTAGGCGCTCCCAGCGCCTTTACCACTACTTTATACTAATGTAACAATTTATCCCACAGACCAAAGACTTCAAGAAAGATCTTGTTGCTCAAGTCAACCCACCTAAGTACGAGAAATGCGAGGACATGTCTAACTTGACATACCTCAACGACGCTTCTGTTTTGTATAACTTGAAGCAGAGATATTACCATAAACTTATTTACGTAAGTCGCGGGAGCGGTCCAGAGTTCCGGCCTTGCAGTGTGCATGCTCCTCACCTCTCCTATCTTTCATCACAGTAGACACATTTCTCGATAGTATTGGATTGATACCAAGTTTTAAAGTGCGATAGAAGTCCATGAACGGCGCAATTAATCTTGGATTGATGTCTCAATTTATTGTATAAATAGAAGTAGCGGCATGCCAGCTGTTGCTATTTCAGTACATTTTATTTTGCATCTAGATATTTCTGTCCCGATAGAAAAGTTTCTCTCTCGATCGACGTTATTTGTTGGCGTCCGAATTCAATTGCTAATTATTGCACAAGTAATTAATGGATTTGCATTATAACTAAAAGTAAACAAACGACAATATATACTATGTTCAAAATCAATTAAAGCACTCTAATTATAAAACGATTCTACATGAGACTGTATGAGAAAAAAAACTGGCGAAGCTTCCCAAAATAGATTGTTAGTAATTATTTTCGTCGGCTTCCGCCAGAGCTTTATGAACTTTAATCACAGTAACGTTAGGGTTCTTTATCGATGTAAATGTGTCTACAAAGCCAATTCTTGACCCATTTTGTAACTAAACACTTCCTGGGCCGTACTTGCTACAAGTCGGTGCAAAAGGACTCGAAGGCGTCCGGAGGATCTTCTTTTGGTTGTTTTTCTACATTTTTAGCATCTCTGTTCTTAGAGCAGAGTATGTTGTTGTCTAGAATAATTTTGTGTTGTGTTTTAACTTCCGCGTCTCTGACGTCGGGAGTTGTGGTTCTATCTTTCTTTACGTAGAGACGAAAGGTATCATTACTGTACCCCGGCTCTGCACTTTTTTCATCATTTGTTTTACAGGACTTATGACGTCCGTTTAACGAAACGTGCTAGCTTTAGAATTAGCAGGATTCTCTATAAAATGTCTGTAAATAATTATTGAAACTAATATTTTTTTAAAGCAGTTAGACTATAGAGCATCCTGCACTGTTCAAGGTTTTTTTTCAAGAACTGAGACGTAAAGTACTGGTACAGTACCCGTCACAGTTTTGGTGTTTTCTTTAGACCAAGCTTTATTTTATTGTTTGTTACCATGCCATGGACTATCCTTACTACTGTCATTTTTACCACCTTTATTTCCTTGACCATTTCCTTCTCCGAATTTCATTCTGGTATAATCCAGAATCGTTTGTTGTTTCTAGCAAAATCAGAATTTCTTTCATATCCTTGATTTCTTTACGAGATTGCATATCAACCAATATTCTCTCTACGAGAGTATTTTTGTGATCCTGAATCCTACATTTCCCTAAACTTTCCTATACTTCCAGTACATCCCTCATCACCAATCTTGAGTGCCATCACCACCACCACCAACATCACCAGCATAACTAATCTCGCCATGTTCACCACAGACGTACTCGGGTCTCTTCTGTGTGGCTATCAACCCCTACAAGAGATTCCCCGTGTACACCACACGATGTGCCAGGCTCTACCGTGGCAAGCGTCGTTCGGAGGTGCCCCCCCACATCTTCGCCATTTCCGACGGTGCCTACGTCAACATGTTGACCAACCACGAGAATCAATCTATGTTGATTACGTAAGTTTCTACTGTAATTTTATTAAGTCTCGAAAAAAATCAAAAGTAAACGTAAAAAGTCTGAAAAAATGGTAAAAAATTATAAACGAAAATGCAAGGAGATTTGTCAGGGACGCTATTTTTCGTACACTTAGACGTCTCAAAACAAATGTCCGTCTCGCCACTTGTTCTAAGCAAAAACCCTTGCCTCCAACAGCGGAGAGTCTGGTGCCGGAAAGACTGAAAACACGAAGAAGGTAATTGCTTACTTCGCCACCGTCGGTGCCTCCCAGAAGAAGGACCCGTCCCAGGAGAAGAAGGGCTCCCTTGAAGACCAGGTCGTACAAACTAACCCTGTGCTTGAAGCCTTCGGTAACGCCAAGACCGTCCGTAACGACAACTCGTCTCGTTTCGTAAGTATACTAACTTTAAGTACCTATAATAACTTTGTATTTTTTCATAGAAAACAGAAAAATTGAAATTAGAAGTTAATTCAAGTAAAAGATTAGAATGTTTTCATAGTTTCTTATTTTTTAACTTAGTCTCAAAAAATATTTTGTCACGTTTTTTTACACGACTTGTATTTTGTTCACACTAAAATCCTTTTTCTTCATTCCCCAGGGTAAATTCATCCGTATCCACTTCGGACCCTCTGNCGCCAGGCTGTACCGTGGCAAGCGTCGTTCGGAGGTACCCCCCCACATCTTCGCCATTTCCGACGGTGCCTACGTCAACATGTTGACCAACCACGAGAATCAATCTATGTTGATTACGTAAGTTTCTACTGTAATTTTATTAAGTCTCGAAAAAAATCAAAAGTAAACGTAAAAAGTCTGAAAAAATGGTAAAAAATTATAAACGAAAATGCAAGGAGATTTGTCAGGGACGCTATTTTTCGTACACTTAGACGTCTCAAAACAAATGTCCGTCTCGCCACTTGTTCTAAGCAAAAACCCTTGCCTCCAACAGCGGAGAGTCTGGTGCCGGAAAGACTGAAAACACGAAGAAGGTAATTGCTTACTTCGCCACCGTCGGTGCCTCCCAGAAGAAGGACCCGTCCCAGGAGAAGAAGGGCTCCCTTGAAGACCAGGTCGTACAAACTAACCCTGTGCTTGAAGCCTTCGGTAACGCCAAGACCGTCCGTAACGACAACTCGTCTCGTTTCGTAAGTATACTAACTTTAAGTNGTCTCCAAAAAAACTAAAGTAAACGTAAAAAGTCTGAAAAAAATTGTAAAAAATTATAAACGAAAATGCAAGGAGATTTGTCAGGGACGCTATTTTTCGTACAATTAGACGTCTCAAAACAAATGTCCGTCTCGCCACTTATTCTAAGCAAAAACCCTTGCCTCCAACAGCGGAGAGTCTGGTGCCGGAAAGACTGAAAACACGAAGAAGGTAATTGCTTACTTCGCCACCGTCGGTGCCTCCCAGAAGAAGGACCCGTCCCAGGAGAAGAAGGGCTCCCTTGAAGACCAGGTCGTACAAACTAACCCTGTGCTTGAAGCCTTCGGTAACGCCAAGACCGTCCGTAACGACAACTCGTCTCGTTTCGTAAGTATACTAACTTTAAGTATAATAACTTTGTATTTTTTCATAGAAAACAGTAAAATGGGAATCAGAAGTTAATTCAAGTAAAAGATTAAAATGTTTTCATAGTTTCTTATTTTTTAACTTAGTCTCAAAAAATATTTTGTCACGTTTTTTTACACGACTTGTATTTTGTTCACACTAAAATCCTTTTTCTTCATTCCCCAGGGTAAATTCATCCGTATCCACTTCGGACCCTCTGGTAAACTGGCTGGTGCTGATATCGAGACCTGTAAGTACTACTTTTCAGGACTTTGGTCGTTCGAGACATTTTTACTTTGGTCTTGGTTCTAATGTTCCTGTTTTTGCCAGATCTGCTCGAGAAGGCCCGTGTCATCTCCCAACAGGCTCTTGAGCGTTCTTACCACATCTTCTACCAGATGATGTCTGGCTCTGTACCTGGACTTAAGGGTACGTACTGGTCTGCCATCAATACTGAGAATATCATAGGACTTTATATTTCTTAAATATTGAAGACTTAATTATTGAAGAATAATTTTTTGTTGGACTGAAACATAAGGTTCTATGATACCATAAATCAAAATAAACTTAATTATTAAAAGATTAAATCGTANCCTATAATAACTTTGTATTTTTTCATAGAAAACAGAAAAATTGAAATTAGAAGTTAATTCAAGTAAAAGATTAGAATGTTTTCATAGTTTCTTATTTTTTAACTTAGTCTCAAAAAATATTTTGTCACGTTTTTTTACACGACTTGTATTTTGTTCACACTAAAATCCTTTTTCTTCCTTCCCCAGGGTAAATTCATCCGTATCCACTTCGGACCCTCCGGTAAACTGGCTGGTGCTGATATCGAGACCTGTAAGTACTACTTTTTCAGGACTTTGGTCCTTCGAGACATTTTTACTTTGGTCTTGGTCCTAATGTTCCTGTTTTTGCCAGATCTGCTCGAGAAGGCCCGTGTCATCTCCCAACAGGCTCTTGAGCGTTCTTACCACATCTTCTACCAGATGATGTCTGGCTCTGTACCTGGACTTAAGGGTACGTACTGGTCTGCCATCAATACCAATAAATATCATAGGACTTTATATTTCTTCTCAAAAATGTCATCGTCAGTGATAGTCATGTATTTAATTATTGAAGAATAATTTTTAGTTGGAGTGAAACGTAAGGTTCTATGATACCATAAATCAAAATAAACTTAATTATTAAAAGATTAAATCGTAAAGTAAAAAGTAACATATTCAACTATAATTTATCAACATAAACTTGAATCTGAATCTAGATAATTATAAAGTTTAACTAAGCAATTTAGGATAAGTTAATTTTTCTCCCGTATTCTATTTAGCGTAGCCAGATCGAGAAACACAAGCACATTTACACATTTCAACAAAAAACCGTTGGAGGACCAACGTCTGTCCTGGTTATGATCATTAATTTATTATTTCAAATTTAGACATGTGTTTGCTGACAAACGACGTATATGACTATAACATCATCTCGCAAGGAAAAACTACCATCCCCAACGTAGATGATGGAGAGGAGTGTACATTGACTGACGTAAGTCCGACCTCTGTATAGCAGCAGGTCGTTAGAGCGTGCCCTGTGTGTAGCCGGCCACCGGCTCGCATG
>NWSH02000525.1:10904947-10918948 GCA_002382865.2 Heliothis virescens | reverse complement strand
AATAAAATTTTTGAATTATTTTGACTTTGTTTTTCCTGTTTCGATTATTGGAGAGTGGTTTTAGTACGCAATAGCAGGGACGGTTAAATATAACTCCACATTTTGAATCTATACTAAAACTGCAACAAATGCAGCTTATCCATAACCGACGAACATGTTGCCGCTGATACCCTTCTGATCTTGCATGCCTCCTTGCAATACATCTTATCTTAATTCTCATAGGTATAATCCTTGTTCTTACTATCTAACCATAGATCTGAGTAGACCTTCAGGAGATGTATTAGGCTTTGTCGTAGTTTTAACCGAAGGACATCCACTGTTGGATAAAGGCCTCCCCCAAGGATCGCCACTTTGCGCGATAATAATACTAACTATATAAGACTAGTTCTATTAGATTCCCCATGCTTACCAGGCCATATTAGTTTTAATAAGGTGGAAGNATTTTTGCGATTTTAAGTATGTCATTGCGTCAAAGAAATAATAATACTAACTATATAAGACTAGTTCTATTAGATTCCCCATGCTTACCAGGCCATATTAGTTTTAATAAGGTGGAAGCATGGGTCACGCAAATTTTGTCCACTGCTTCGGGCCGCCTTGGTTAGTTCGTCCGTCTAGTGATGGTTGTATTGCAGCTTGGGATTATCCTGGGTAGTTTTTACCTAATTTTTAGTAGATCTTAAAGAAACAGTCGTAAGCATGTGGTTGTTGCAGGGCGAGAGCCCCGGGCCGGAGCGGCGCAACGGCGAGTGCGAGCCGACAGCGATGCCGCCCTCGGACGCGCCGCCCGCGCCCACCGCGCCGCCGCCCGACCCGCCCGCCACTGCCAACAACGTGAGTACCACAGGAATACTACAAGATGTGTATGAAGAATTACCGCTTCCTCTAGAATGTACCGTAGGCTACAAAAAATAATTGGGATCACCGGTGATCAGCGTGGAGTTAATAAAACTAACCGTAATTTAAATAAATGTAACATACTGAAACACTCTGTTTCAAAACACTTTGTGTTTGAATCCTGATACTAAATCCTGAACACATTTGCCTCGCCAGGAAGAGGATCCTATTGAGAGAAACACATTTTTTTGTAATAAACACTTTTATTCATAAATGAAATATCTCAAGGTAGATAACCTTAGAGCTCGAGCTTATAAAGTAGCCTATTACCCTTCCACCAGCTCCTAACTACACCAACCCCGCAGCAGCCCCAGAAGTCCCGGTCGCTGGTGGTGTCGCTGACGCCGCCGCGGGAGCGCGAGACCTGGGCGAAGAAGGCGGAGTTCCTGCTGGCAGTGGTCGGCTTTGCAGTCGACCTGGGCAATGTGTGGCGGTTCCCTTACATCTGCTACCAGAATGGAGGAGGTATGTTGAGATTGCTGTGCCTAATCTTGCATAATAATTCATTCGAGGTAGGAATATTTAAAGGTCTAGAGATAAGCTGTGTATTCATGAAAGATACTGATTCTTCTTCTTGGCCAGCCGATGGCAATCAATCAACATTTGGAGCCTCTTAGCTGAGTACACGGCATTGTCAGTGGTGACATATTGGGATATTTGTTGTACAGGATGCTGGGTTGAAGTCATGAAAAATTTTAATCATTAAAAAATAATTGAAATTGCATGCACGAAATAATGGACATGCTTAAGTAAATACATTGACGATCCGATTCTAAATCGAGTATCCTTTCAGTAGAAATATTCTGTCCCGGCTGTAGCAAACTGATCTCCACCAGGTGCATTCCTGATCCCGTACTGCGTGATGCTGCTGTTTGGCGGGATGCCACTATTCTTTATGGAGCTGGCGCTGGGCCAGTACCACCGCTGCGGCTGCCTCACGCTCTGGAAGAGGATCTGCCCTGCGCTTAAGGGTAAGCAGTAATTTTAACGCAGATATGTTTCACAAATGTGAATAAGATACTTCTAGGCAAGCGTGCACCGTCTTTAGTTCAGCTCTATCATCAGGTGAGATAGTGGTCAAGCGCGCCTATTGACAATTAAAAAAAATGCATGTGGGACTGGAGTTTGGAAAATTACTTTGTTGATTTAATTGAATGTTAGCTTAAATTACCATTTTCGACTTAGATTCAACCTATTAGTGCGTTTGAGAGCATATAACCTTTATTTAAAGCAAAACAAAACCATCTTGCAAAGAAACGAGGAATTGCACGCATGTAGAGGGTTGGGCTGAGGTAAGACTGTATTCCAAATGCGGAATTTTAATTTTCCTTAGGTAAGCGTTTTTCTCCTTGCCTGCATTAACATAAAGTGCTCTTTGCAACAATAGCTTATCAAGGATATCTGAAACGGAATTCCCCAATAATAAATCTCAATAATGATGGCCACCAAAGCGAGTACTAGCTCCACCAATCAAAGATATTACCACCAGACAATAGTCAGCGTTGATATTGAGAGCCGTGGAGTCTCCGGAGACAGCGTCGATCTACAATCAGTATTGAAGGTTTAAGTGGTACCTACTTACAAATTGTTTACTATTGAAAACCGCTTTTGAGTTTCTTTAAAATCTTTCGGTTTTTTTCGCAATCATTCTCATTATTGTAATTAAAAATTGTATGGTGATACTCGTTCATGATACAAATGCAAAAGTCATACTCGTATTTTTTGGTCCAAACGCTGCCAACAAGTTTTAATTATCATTACAAAATGCCAATAGTAGTAGTAGGCTAGCTACCTTTTATTTATCAGGGTGCGGGAAATAGTTCTATTAGAGCACTGGTGGAACCGTAGAAAAAAACTAGTTTTCAATATCCGGAAAAGTTGTACTTTTCAACGAACGAACAGTTTAACTTATATTTACACTATAACACACATATTAATTAACACGATGTGTATACCTATACTTATATCTGACTAAAGGCGACATTATACCTAACCCTTTTCTAATCTATGTAACCAGAACAAAAGCCCTTACCCATATTGTTTCCCCTCAAACTCAATATAAAACGAAATTCCCACATTCGTGTGTAAGTGTCGGAGTGTCGGAGTGTCGGAGTGTCCGGAGTGTCCGGTCACTATCGGACATTACTGCTTATAAATATACAGGAGGCAATGCTTTTAACACCGGACAAATGGCCGGGAAGAGTGGATGGCTAGTTAAAATGGATGAACGGAGCTCATGGTGCCCACTGTTTGGTGGATTGACTTGAGATTGAGTGGGGTACGTGGTTTAGCAGTATGGGGTTATCTTTTGGAGTATTATTAAATTGAAGTTTCATTAGGGACAAACAATCTCGCTGAAGCATCACTATTTTTCTGCTGATTTTTAAACTTTTTATTTACAAATTTGGCCTTTCCCAGCTTTCAAATTGTATTATTTTTTTTTATTACTCAAAATATTTATTTAATTTTAACTATTTCTACGTTTTATACGTTGTTTTAGATGTTTTCGATAGTATCTCCCTAATATTTACGAAATTAAGGAACAAAGCTACAATAACATAAAATATCGTACTAAACCTAAAAACCTAAATAACTTCAGCCTTTAATATAGGCTAAGAAAACCTCAGTGCATACATGTTGGTAATTTCCCCTACTGACATTGCGATAAGTTGGAACGAGTCGATGAAGGGCACCGCAAATGTTTGCGGAGCGGATCACGCCGCATTCAGTTCAGTCTATCTAGGTACAAACCTAGGCACTAACAGCTGTCGCCAAGGCTAAAATATAGACTGAATTTTGCAATACTACAGGAACGTAGAATAAAAATGTTTGCTACGGTTTGACTACGGCTACGAGTGCTACGAGACTACGGCGTAGCTTAGTATGAAACAATACAGGGTTGTGATTGGTTATGATGTTCCCTATGTTAGGTATGTGATAGGTTTCCGGAGGCTTTATTTAGGTACGTGACAGTCAATCTAGATTACTATCTTAATACCTAGGCTTTGAGGGACAGTGTAGAGAGGTTAAACAAAAGAGGTATTTGTGTTATATGCAGAAGTGGACAGTGGGCGGTTTTATATATAGCATTTTATCGAAAATCTGCGCTAATAAAGTAGATTTCTTTAATATTATTTCATAAAAATGTGAATTGTTCTTGTTGACAAATTACAGTACGATATTCACAACTATTTTAAATAATAATTCTCACTTCAAATCAAAAGCATGGTTTCTTATAGGTACCTTTGTATCGAAGAGTTTTTCCGTCCGTGTCGTATTAGCCGCATCGCAGTTCAGTTCCCGGCAGATGCTCGATAGTAATAATTTGACCAATCACGACACTTGTTCACTTCGCACTTCTTTCGATATCTTTGGAAAACTTCTAACAAAGTTCTTGCTATTATAACTGTCTTAGATCGTTTAAAACTTCGACTTTTTGACTTTGGATTAGAAATGCAATTTTTGGATTTATTTTAATTTCTAGAAAATGCGACAATGACTGAATGAAATATGTTTCACTTAGTAAAAAAAACTGTTCACAAAAAATATTCGTACGTTCGATAGTACGTAGAAAATCAAGGTCATTTTCCTGAACCCAATTAAAGTTATGTTAATAGTGTAATATCATGATGTCTTTGATATCGATACGCCAGAATATGCAAAGGGGTTGACTGTTTACCACCGTAATCGGTCGCATAACTAAAAACAACACAATAATTAACAATGTTCAGACGAAATTTCTTAACTAGAACGGCTTAACAATTATGCTACTTATAAAATACTAGCTATTCCTTGTTGTTCCACCCGTGTCCCGTGACAACTACTTGCCACACCCAAATAAAGAAGTATTAAGTTATTAAGTAATCATTACTTTTGGCGTAAAAATGCAACATACAACTTACTTTCGAATTTCAAATGGGTCGTTTTTAAAATTCAACAAACTGTTTTACTAATATCGTCACCCAAATCCTTTTACAAGTCAACTAAAGTGACGTAATATAGAAAAGATTCACAATTTACACATCAGTTTACGAGTACGCGTTATCGGGAGAGGCAGTACATCACCGGCGAGGGTCGCAGATAGCTGAGGGATCTACTATGTTATGGCAATATTTGGCAACTTACAGCGATTGATGGCGCGCGCAAATTACGTGTGAAACGGCACAAGAATTGGGGAATGTGGTTTTTATTTATTTAGGAAGTTTGTAATGGTTGTGATTGGAGTGAGTTATGTGTATGTGTATGAGGATAGGTTGTGTAATGTTGTTTCATTATGATGATTCAAGTATTCTGTATAATTATATTGATTAGTTGGTTCGATGCCCCATATGTATAATCAATAGGTCACGTTACTTGGTTCTAGATAAATACGTTACATCATAATTATGAATTCCAAAATTTTGTTTTAGTAATGTAAAAAAATAATTTTGTCGCAGACCTATCCATAAGTAGTACATACATACAACATACATGTAGCAACATCACTTGAGCGAAAACTCAACGCAATCTTGAGTTGCAGACTCAGATCAAACTAACAATATTGCTCCACTTCTGTGCTGTATAACAAACCGATTCAACAGTTGCACTAGACCAGACATACGATTGTGAATCACGCCATCTAGTATCGACTAAACTAATTAGCGGAGGCGTTGCGATATCATTTGATTACCGATGTCGACAGATGGCACTGATTTGATTTCGAAGTTAAACTAAGTTTTCGTCGCGAAATTGACGCTCGCTGCACTGGTTAATTTGATTTCGAACGCTTGGAGATTTATTATATGATAATGAATGGATGAATGCCGTTTTATTGCCAGTTTGCGAAGATGCTGCGAAATTGGTTTGAGAGACATTAAATTTAATTAGGTGGATGAAGGGTGTCGTTCGGTTGGAAACAAACATTGAGAGATGGTTGAACTTTTGAGTTACTTTGTTGCCGATTCTGTTTATACAGCCTTATGGGGAATTTTTGTAATAATTTATGGTGGGTGGGGTTGGGGTATTGTGGTTGACTACATAAGTTTAATTAAAAAGTTTCCTAACAAACAGATATTTCCCGGCAAGTTAAGGCCAATGGTTTTTTCATCAGCCGGGAACTCTAGCTTTCCAATTTGGAAACCCAGATCCATGGTATGACATATTCCCCAGGCGTGGGCTACGCGATCTGCATGATCGACATCTACATGGGCATGTACTACAACACGATCATCGGCTGGGCGGTGTACTACCTGGTGGCATCGGTCTCCTCCATCAACTCGGTGCTGCCGTGGACCAGCTGCAACAACGAGTGGAACACCCCCCTCTGTTCGCCGGTCACCGCGCCTCAAACCAATCCTAATGCTTCCACGCCTGCTAAGGAGTTTTTTGAGTAAGACTTTGTTTTTACTGGGATTAGTTTTAATGTTCGTCTTTTTCAGTGCCACATTAAGGGATCGAGCTGGCAACACGTAGTGCTGCCGAGGCTCTCGAAAGCCATTTTATACCTATGTAGATAGATGCAAACCAGTGGTCAGGCGCTGCACATACTGTCGATACTTGCAGTTGGCAGCTGGCTTCCAAATAGCACCTAAAACGTGGCAGGAAGTTATACGATCTATAATCGCCGAGACTACGTTGATCCTTATTGCGGCCACATGATTGAAAGTTGGAAAACTGCTGACAACTTTGAAAAATATCTACGTATTAATAAGTATATTTTATACTTTTCCCCTTCTTATATATCCCTTCCTCCTGTAGACGTAACGTGTTAGAGCAGCACAAGTCCAACGGTCTGGACTACATGGGCCCCATCAAGCCGTCGCTCGCGCTCTGCGTGTTCGGTGTCTTTGTGCTGGTGTACTTCTCGCTTTGGAAGGGCGTCCGGAGTGCTGGGAAGGTTAGTGGTACACACTTAGTACTAGAAGAAATACTAACTATCCAGAATAAATAGGTAATCTAACTGACTAAACATTTACAGATCAAGGAAGCAGATTTTTTGTTTGAATATATTTCTTCCTTATATTTTCAGCTGGAAGGTTTCTTTTAACTGGCAAGCTAATAGAGTACGAATAAATGAAAGGATGTTCCAAAATATTTTAAGATGGGGTAGAAAGAATGCTCAAGTTAAAAAGTTTTACGAAATTGATACTGCTTTAAAAAGTTGGTCATATCTAATTTATCACAGTCGTTATCTTTTCGTCTGAATGCGTTAAAATTCGCACCTAAAGCCACATTTTGAGAAAAATATTTTCCTAATTTGTTTGTGGTATACGGACGGATTAAATGAATAGCAGTAAGATTGGTTGCTAAACTCAAAAACTCTTCTAATCTAATAAATCATCGCCGTTACTCAGAAGCCAAATATTATTTTTAATTAATATTTAGGTGGTCTGGGTAACTGCGCTTGCTCCATATGCTGTGCTGCTGATCCTGCTGGCGCGAGGAGTCACACTGCCGGGAGCCACTGAGGGCATCCGCTACTACCTCACTCCAGAGTGGCATAAGCTGCAGAATTCTAAGGTATAAAGTGTCAACTGACCTAACAGCCTTCTCAACAAACAAGTGGATCGGTGTCATAAAACTCTTCACTCATAATAAAATAGTATAGAAATATAAATACAGTAGAACCTCTTTAAGTCGAACATCAAGGGAGAGGCCAAAAAAATCGAGTTATAGAGTTTTCAAGTTATAGAGGATTTCGACTTAGGTGGATTTTGATTCGACATAAAGAGTTTGTGGTTTATTCTAGTAAATTTTGAGTTAGAGAGGTAAAATAAATAAAAAAAATCAAGTTGCAGAAGTGACAAACATATTTTTATTAACATGTATTATAAATGAACGTTAGGTATTTCAAATCATTTTAAAATAAAAAATATGGCATTAAAAAAGTCAGTCATTTTGTTTTTTTTTGCTTTAGATAATTTGGTTGTTCTCTATCTATAGCATCGTCTAATCTATAAAGAGCTGAAAATTCTTCTTCTTCAGAGTTACTCCTTTGCTCTATAAAATTACGTAAGGTAAGTATTCAATGCGGTTCGCGCCTCTTTGATGGAAACCCATGGAGCGCATGTACTATTCACATCTTCTATGTCATCTAAATCATTAGTATCGGTTTTCTGAGCTACTGAATCGATAATTTCGTCATAATGTCCCAGCAGTCATCTAAATGTTATCTAAGAAACGATAGTGTACTCACATAGTCGGCAAGATCTTAAAGTCGGTAACTTATTTTTCTTCGAACAATAGAGGTACAAATGATCGAGTTGTAAGGGTTGTAAAATAAAACGTTGCTATGTTCGAGATGCAGAGGTCAAATTTAATTTTTCGAATTATAGAGGGAAAATATGTACCAAAATGGCTTGGACGGACTCGGTGATTATTTCGACTAACAGGGGGTCAAGATTTCAAGTAGGTTTTGGTGTTTGAAGGGAAGGGAACAAAACATTTTTTCGAGATTTGGAGGTTTTTGACTTATCAAGGCTCGACTTAACGAGGTTTTACTGTACCTACATTAATTGACACCGAAGTATTCAACGTAACAGGAATGTAGAAAATATTATCGACCATTTTTTCCGAATCTACTCATTCTGCCCTCTATCACACATTGCTCTCAACCAACCTATTTGAAATATATGGTACACAGGTGTGGATCGACGCCGCCTCCCAGATCTTCTTCTCGCTGGGCCCCGGGTTCGGCACGCTGCTGGCGCTGTCCAGCTACAACAAGTTCAACAACAACTGCTACCGGGACGCCCTCATCACGTCTTCCATCAACTGCCTCACCAGCTTTTTAGCGGGTTTTGTTATTTTCTCCGTTTTGGGGTAAGTGCTTAGATAATGCGTTTAGATTTGTCTTAATTTTGAGACAAAAATCAATACAATTTAAAATAGCATGCCATAAAAAAGACACCTGATATCATTTTAAAATAGCATGAAAAATTTGCCCTTGCAAATCAGTAAATCCAAACTGGTCATATCACATATCCGGTGGTTATATCACATATCGAAAGGATTTTATTATTATCTCGTTCCTCCAGCTACATGGCGCACGTACAGAACAAGAGCATCGAGGAGGTGGGTCTGGAAGGTCCCGGGCTGGTGTTCATTGTGTACCCTGAGGCCATCGCCACCATGACCGGCTCCGTCTTCTGGGCTATCATATTCTTCCTCATGCTCATCACGCTAGGACTTGACAGCACTTTTGGAGGTACACCACGCAAATTGACGTCACTGGCTTATGTCTTGCTTTCTTGATGAAGAACTGAGCTTAGTGTTAAAATTGTGTATTACTGGAGGGAGACTGTATACTTTCATAGCTCAATACTTCTTTATGCTTTACAAATAAATATCATGAAAATTGACCACCCTATCAATATCATATACCAGGTTGATAAAAATAAAAATGGATACGCCTTTTGCACTAAGAGTATAAATATTTATTAAACTTTTCACTTCTCTCAATATAAAGGCAATTTACGGCATTTCTAGACCACTATTATTTAAAATACCTACCGCATAATTTCTTAAAAATCCAGTAAATCGCATCAGGTCTAGAAGCAGTGACGACAGCGCTATGCGACGAGTACCCGCGCGTGCTGGGGCGGCACCGGGAGGCGTTCGTAGCTGTGCTACTGCTCTTCATCTACATCTGTGCACTCCCGACTACTACCTACGTAAGTATTCACTTTATAATTTGTTGTACTGTAAGCACAGGTGTCATTTTGGTATAGCTGAGTCCAGTGATAAAATCTGTCCCAGTTTGTGTATGTGTCACAGTCCAGTCCAGTCTGCTTTATATGTACAGAATGTAGGTACATTCTGTACATATAAAGCAGACTGGACTTTTCTTTTAGGAATAAAAAATGGGTCGTAAACAACTCTATCCTAACAATGACACTACAACCTAATACACCATATCTGCATTATAAAAAAACTTGGGTGTACCTTGAGTTCCTTGTAAGCCTCTTAAAGAATCAATCAAATCAATTTTCTATTTATTTTCCTTTTTATACTAAACCGATTCTTTGAAGAAATCAAAAGGGTACAATCTTTCTACACGACTGCATCTTATTATTTCAAGTGCAAGTAATACCTTATGAATCCTCTTATTAACAAACTTTCCTGTCCTCATCATGCTCACAATACCCATAAAAAGTCAGTGAAATGATCGTGCAGTTAGGCAGGACGTTTAGCGAGCCGAGTGAAAGATTACACGCAAGCCGAGTCAGCACAAAACGTTATTGCTTCATCATACGCTAACCGGTTACCCGGGCACCCGTTACTCGTGACCGGACCAAATGGATCATGGACCTCGCAGACAACATCAAAATTGATATTTGGAAGGAAAATATTATAGCAAATTAATACGGAAAATAAGTTGCGTGAAGAATTGATGTGTAGGTATGCCAAAAAATGTCGTATCCACAAAAAGTATTCGATCTTTAAACAGTTATGTGATTTGTAGCTAATGAATCATTGCAAAGTAGGTCCTTGTTTATTTTCTATGGGGATGTTTCTCATTTTGATTCGTTAACATTTACATCAAGTTGGGCAAGAGAAGAACTTTAATCAGAAAATACTTTACCATTTTTCATAAACTTAACATATCCAGTTGTAATAAAAAACTAGTCTTCTTCGAGCAACACAGCCTTCCGAACTTCCCTTGTGTTGCTTGAAACCTGTCTTTCACACAAAAAATATAATTCTGAATCCCACATTTGATTCATGAGTAGCCTTTTCAGTCAAACTAAAACTATGTAACATCATTCACGTCTAACACTAGCTCCTAACTAAGAAACCCACAACAACACAGGTACCTAATATATTACCATTCCGTTATCTGCGGGAATGTATTCCGATACATAATTCATGGCCATCACTCAACGGCATGACCTGGTGCGCTCAGAGCTTTGTTTTGCTTTTATTTCGCTCCTGATTTCATTACGGAGCTGTTTAGTTACGTGGGGAATTGTTGGTATATTTGCTAGTGTAAGGGAACAGTTAGTGTGATTGTTAGAGGGTTTGATTTTGTGGGGGACTCTTCAAATGCGATGTAAACGTAAGGGAGTTTTGTTTGTCCGTAAAGTTGTCTTTAATATAAGTTAACTTTAAGTTTCCCTTTCTTTTCCTCAGGTTATAAGGAATGATGACTTCCTATGACATACCTATGACATACCTATTTCAATAATTATTAATTGTGAAAAAAATTGAGATAAATCACCAGTATTGCGTAACTAGCATATGGGTGCCATAATTGTACCCACAATACCCAATTGAAAACTTGGATTGGAGTTAGGGCTGACTATAACATGTCCAGTGGGCCATCTTTTGATGTCCAAAAACTGCCTTTTTTTAGCCTAAATATTTTTTTTGGATTATAAACTTTTTTTGAACATCATTTTTGTCCAACCTACGACAGTTTTTACTATTATCATAATATTACATGATATCTCCTAGGGTGGCGTATACCTAGTAGACCTACTGAACGTGTACGGTCCCGGGCTGGCGATCCTATTCGTGGTGTTCGCGGAGGCAGCTGGCGTCTGCTGGGTGTACGGAGTGGACCGCTTCTCTGAAGACGTGAGGACCATGCTGGGGCACACGCCCGGCTGGTTCTGGAGGGCCTGCTGGTCTTATATCAGGTGAGGAAGATTTTCTAGATAGGTAGGCAGATCTACCGTTAGTGCCCTTGTAAATAATTCATTTGGAAAGGATATTTGAGTTTTGATTGTGCCAATCAGCAGAAAACAAAATCAAAGCAAATAAAATAAAATATAGCCGAATTATTCAACGTCATTTACGAAAATGGATAAAAAAATATGTATCTTTTTAAATATTAAGGCTACATTTCCCAATTAGAAAAAAAAACAATGATAATATCAACTCATTGCAGATCAACTAGTTGCAGATATACCACATTTGAAGTTTTAGGTTCTTTCAACTAAATAACTAAACAATAATTCAAGAAACACTAATCCTATCATATCTACCCCACAGTCCAGTATTCCTGCTGGTGCTGTTCATAGTATCGGTCCTGGCGCACGAGGAGATGCTGGGCGGCGAGTACTCCTACCCAGCGTGGTCCATCACGGTGGGCTGGGTCATGACCGGCACCACCGTCTCCTGCATCCCTCTCTACATTCTCTACAAGTTTGCGATCACGCCTGGCAGCTTCCTTCATGTAAGTAGCTTATGATTTCTTCAGTTACCAATTTTAGACTTAGATTTTAATATACAACTATATTAGAAACTGTGTTATGAAATTTAAATAGTGTAGAAGACTGTATTTGATGTGAGGTTTTCTTCTCCAGCGAATCAAAACGATCAAGCGACCTGAAGTTATCTCGATACCGCCAACGGACCCGACTCTGTGCAGCCTGTGACCTGACCAATACAGCTCAGCTCCTCTGCAGACGAAGCCGGCGATTGAGTGGCTCGTCTAATACTCTGCAGCACTCTGCATTGTCGCCCCAACTCTGCAGTATTACCCCATAAATCAATATTATAAAGAAATATTGCAACTTTGCATTTTATAAATTGTACTTTTAAGCGTTTAAATAAAACTCCGGTATGTTATCTATTGTACATTTAAAAAAACAAAGTTACATCGTAGATTAAAGCATTATCGGCTTTTGATAAATGTTTAAGAAATATTAAGTAGAAGTCGTAGTTCTTTATAATGTGTACAGTTTTCAAAAATATAAATACAATCAGTATGTCGTTGCTTTAAGTAAAATAAAAGTCGTAAAAACTGTAGTATTGAAATTGTTCAGTATTTTAGTATTTATTCGTCGTGTACTAATATACCAACAACGAATATAAATAAGTGTATAATGGACTTAAATTAATTAATTATAATTAAATATTCATAAGTATCTATGATGTATATCCTAAAAAGTGTTGCTGGACAGACTATAAAGAGTATTTGCGTGAATGTAAGAAATATTTATACTACCCACAAACTATACTATACAGTTTCATATAAAAAGAATTTATATGAACTCGTATAAGTTTTCGGTAGTATTTTTAATTTCACCTTGTGAATAAATGCATGGACTATTTCTTAAATAAATTTTAATAATTTAGTCGTAAGCAAACCCCAATGTAAATAAGCTTGTTATAGAGATATGTGGAAATATATATATTTCTATACTCCTGGGCAATGAGTGCAGAAACGATATATATTTACTACTAGAAATAAGGTATATAACTACTGTATATAATACTTGAAATGTGAAATGAAGTTTATGGGATCATATGCATAGGTTTTCATTGTAGATGTACTATTGTAAAACGGTATCTTAAAGCATTATTACTTTGTAGAGATATTTATTGAAACATTTGTATATTAGAATTTTAGATAGGTAAAAGGTGAACTGTAGTGTATCTGTTGATATTCCAATCGGGTCTTCTTATAAACATTGTGGCATATTCGCGCAAGTTTTTTCTTGAGACAAATAAAATAACATTTGTAGATTTGTATTTTATCGTATATATGATAATATGTATTAATATAATTTTAAGAATTAAAAAAATAATAAGCTCGGGCTTACTTAGCTGCAGTCATTAGCAAAAAATTTAATAACGAAATTAATTCGAATCGTAGAAAAATATATCTTTGAATAATTATCATGTTCGTGAAAAGTATATTTAGATATATTAGGGGAATACATAGATATTCCCCAAAAGTGTTGTTATGACATTTTACTCAATAAATATGTATAAAAATATTCTTAAAGTGTATCGTAAAATTTCTTCATTCAGTAGTTGTCTTAGAAAAATGTAGCGAAATATAACTTACAAAACAAAATAATATCCTTCCAGTTATAAGCTTATATTAAACCAATTTAGAATCTAGATACTCAATAAATACTAAGTGTTTTTATAAAAAAATATATTTGAAAAGTAGTTCATATACCCACAGAGTTATATTTAAGTGATTTTACTATATTTGTTGATTTATTTTTGTATGTGTTTTGTTTGTTGGTGATAATATACTCGATGTTGATGTGTAGTGGTTGTCGTGTAGCCGTGTAGTCGTCGGTGTGTTAGAATAAACACAGATGTGTAGACTGGGCCTGTACTAGCCATTACAGGTCCATCTAGCCATTTGTTTACCAATAATAA
>NWSH02000525.1:10866910-10893236 GCA_002382865.2 Heliothis virescens | reverse complement strand
TATAATAAACCATTGGTCTGAAATGACTTGCTTCTTATTCGGGCAAATAAACAGCTGATACGAACACTTTTATTTTGTTTTATGTGACGCATCGTAGTCGCTACGATGAAGTTTCTTTGTCCGTGTTTGCATATAAATGAGGAGAATAGACACAAATGCATTGGGGACTCCGATAGGAAAGGCTTGCGTGACCTAACCAGGATGTTATCAGGTCGTTTTTACTCGTAGACTTTTTTTGGCTATCGAAATGGGACTCGGAAGACCTTAGTCCATACTGTAGGTACTACACAGACAATTCCGACAGCTAGCTACCCATTTAGTGTTGATNCGTGTTTGCATATAAATGAGGAGAATAGACACAAATGCATTGGGGACTCCGATAGGAAAGGCTTGCGTGACCTAACCAGGATGTTATCAGGTCGTTTTTACTCGTAGACTTTTTTTGGCTATCGAAATGGGACTCGGAAGACCTTAGTCCATACTGTAGGTACTACACAGACAATTCCGACAGCTAGCTACCCATTTAGTGTTGATACTACTAGGAACCTAGTGTCCTAGATCTGTTGAGGGAATTAGTTTCATAACTGGCTAAGAGATATCTCGCGGTATCAGTAGCATCTTGGAATAGATTCAAGTGCAGTGTAGTGTTTGGAACAAGTTCAGTACAGGAGATCAGATCTTCTGTGAAAAGTATGGATTTTGGACGCCATCCATCTATTTGACTTTCTCGTGTCGAATTGGAAGACGTTACATTAATACTATAAAGGTGTATTGTGTATGTTTGTTACTTCTGCACGCGCAAACGGCTGGATATAAGTTGAGACGCAGACCAATGAGAAGATAAACAGTCTACTTTTCATCCGGGTGCGGGAAGTTTCCTAGGGATGCGGGTGATACCATGAGCGGAATCTGTAGTAACGAAGTAATGTGTCAAAGAGCAGTTTACTATACAGTAGTAAGTTATTCGTGTTCGGCATAACCTACTAATGATTGGTAGCTCTGAAATTTCTTGGATGTCGTCCATATGTATAATATCAATAAGTTTTAAATTTTTCCTTGAAAACATCTAAGGGATAAAAATTGGCACTACACTCTGATAGTCAAAATGCAGACAAACTTTAGTCTAGGCTTGTGATAGTTTTAGTCGTGTATAATAATTACTCCAGGTTCCATAGCGCAAACATTATGGGTCCCATATTTTCCTTATCTGCCAAGCCGATCATCTCACTCCACGGCAAATTCCGTAAACAAAAACGTATAGCAAAAAAGCGTTTTCGGGAACTAGCCAGCATGATCTCGATCTCAGGAACCTTGACCTTGGCACGGACCTCGGTGAGGTCAAAACTGAGCTCCGTGAAGGTCAGAATTAGGCGGCGCACGGCGGCAGTCCTCACAGTAATTACTGTGGCGGACTTCAATATGGAGCTTGGGACCTCCTTTAATATCATCTTTAAATCGTTATTTAATGTGTTATCTATTATGGTTCAATTTAGCTTGACTAGTTAACTGCCTATTGCGAATTGTGTGGTCTTGTGCTCAAGTAGCTTCCGTAATTGTGTTTTTTTGTAAATTCGCGTTTACCTCTTGAGTCCCTGACCCCAAGCTTAAGATCTTGTATTAATTTTTTCGAGACTAAAATACATTTAAATAATGTATAAGAAGTCTTATACGATTACGACTTTTATAAATAGCAGCTGCTTCGTCGATCCCGAACACTAAAAAAAGTTTAAGGGCCACTTTTTTAAATGGACTCGTGAGGTCACTTCGTTTTGTACCAGTTAAACAAAGATGTTACAATAACTTCCTTGTAGCTTATTATCAGCGAACATGTTGTCAAAATTAGACCAATCCTTTCAACGATTATTCACGAACATAAAACTGTTTCGATACCTCACAAATCTATTTTAATCTATACTTAGATGGTAATATACTGTGATTACGCTTCCTCATAGTAAGGTATCATTACGATATAGATGTTAAATATAATGTTGCCAGCATTAACATAATGAGGGCGCCACTAAGCAGTATTTTTTGTCACCTGTCTCACCAATGTCATCGCACCTGACTGGCTTGACCTAAATGCCAGCTTAACATTTAATAAACGATAATAAATTGTAACGCACTCTCTTCGCTCAATGGCTAAAGTATAAAAGGCAAAGAAAAACAAAGGCTGAGTAATATCTTTCGTGTTAAACGACGATTACTTCTGATGGGTCTCAGTGTCTATTTGATCAGCAGTTGGTTGTGATCATAGAGCAAGAAACACGAGAGGTTTTTATTAATTTGTGATATTTATTTATACTCTATATCGTAAGGCCCTGTCCGCACAGCGAATATTCACCGCGCGAATTTTATTCGCGCGGATTTGCGCGGTTTTTATTCCGCAACCACATTAGGTCCTGTCCGCACAGCGAATTAAATTCCGCGCGATATTTGTCAGATCGATGCAGTTCCCCGTTCAAAACGAATGTCTAAATACTACTTCATACCGTACAAAACATTCGCGGAAATAAATCCGCACCGCATCGCGTGAAATTTGCATAAAAAAACAGAGGTTTTTATTCCGCCAGTGCGGATACTTCTATTGTATTCAATGTGTTACAGAATTGCGAGAAAAAATTCGCGCGGTTAATATTCGCTGTGCGGACTGGGCCTAAGTGCTGACTAAGATATAGGTACTTTAACAAAGTCTTGTATTCTGCCGGATTCGATGAGTCGGGGTATGACATTGAGCTACAATGTTGCGATAAAAAACCCCCGAAGTTTCCTCTGACATTGGTTGACTAATGAAAACCTAGTCCATTCGTTGAATAAAATTGCTGTGCCTGTCTGGGTCAGCCCGTTATCAGGTGCCCATTTTATTTACCTACATATTAGTCCCTGTTGTCTCACACTTATCTATGTCAGCTATTTCGAGAAGCTAAAGTCTAACAACTGATCCGGTTTATTTATTTTAATAATGGCAGCTTTTAATGGAGGTCAAATGGCAGTCTCTCCATGTAAAATATTCATATTCGTCCGCATCTAGTGAGACTGGAATTCGACCCTAACCTAGATGGGAGAGGCTAGGCGGGTCAGCTACACGTGATTAAAGTATACCGAGTAGCCGTTCATAACATAATTTACAACGTAAATGCCAAATCTGTATTTGATGACGTCAAGCTGGCTGGAATGACTGGCAAATAACTTAATACCTTCGTAATTTAGACCACGACGGTAAACATGATCGAGTCAAAAACGCAAAAATAAAGTTAGTAAGAATTATTGTGAGTAAAACTGACTTTTTAAGGTTTTAGCCACATTCAGGATACAAAGTAACTAGGTATGTAGTTTCTTCAAACGTGTGCAGATAGACATTGTGTTGTAGGGGAATTAGTTGTGCCATTTCTTCCTAGCAAAAAACCCATAAAGTACCAAATGATGGGCCTTTTGGGAGCTATCTATTTGAGTATTTAAAATACTTCGTCATTTGGAAGTACGCTATTAAAAAAACACTTGTATCAACAGAATCTAACAAAAGAATATTAAATGTAACATTGAAGGCACGTAGGCAATAAATACTTTTTATTTATATACGTAGAACCATACTTACGACGCGTTCGGAGCAATAAATCCGATCATCGACTCCCACGCATATGATTAAGTGATCAGTGTGATCAGACGGTCCCTAAATAACTTATTCGTCGAAAATGTCGAATTGTGAATAATCGGCGCAACTCCTTATTTTCCAGGCACATGATTCAGCATTTAATTGACAAAGATCTTTTAGCATTTGATTTAATAACCCGACCCCTTGCTTCTGAGAATACACACGTGGGCTCGGTCACATATCTCAGGGTCTCAGTTTTATTGTAAACTGAACCGTATTCTATGTCGTGCAGTGAAACTCATGTAATTGCATACAATGTAATGTTATATGATACTGGCCGTTTCCCGCAGTTTCACTGATGTCCCATAAGAGGCTACAAAAAACTAATATATTGTCTTCTTGACCCGGGCTATTGATGGGATTGGGGTTATTGGTTGTCATGAGATCGTCAATCGACAAAGATTTACTTATGAGTTAAAACCCCGCCTTTAACGTGAGTTGCAGAGATACCAGTGAAGTGTATTGTATGGCATGTTCTTAATGACACATTAAGTAGTGGAAAAGTTTGATAAATTATCGTAGAACTCCTCACAGCACACACTTGCAGCGATAACCATAAGCTACAACTCACTATCCGACCATAAAATGGATGTTGCATAATCAGACTGTACTGATTCTTAAAAATAAATAAAAAAAATGTCAACAGATCATGCGTACATGAGAAAAATTGAAAAGTTCTTACTCAATGTCATTGCATCTCGCCGATATTATCTCAGTCACGAATGTCATGATTACGTGGCCAGAGATTTTATATCTGCTCGTACGCAACTTTTTTATTTTCGTATTCGCAAATGGTCTTCTCTGGTTCACACGAACGGAGGAAGGAGACAAATTCCTTCATAAAAAGTACGAGTTGTAATTTTTTTAACTAAAGCTTTAAGAACAAGTTTCTTTGAAAGTGCTGTTGCACGGTTTTCCTAGTTATATTATATTTCGGAAATTGCATCGCGGGATTAAGGCAAACATGAAAAGATCTAGTTTGGCAAGTCAGATAGTTGAGTACTCAAATGTGCTTTCGACATTTGCGTGACCTTGCGAAACGAGTATTTTTTCATGGATTTTAATTATTCAGAAATATTGCAGATGTATTTGCTAAGTAAACTCAGCGATTCGCAAGTCAAATATGAATTATAGAAATTCCTAAGATGGTTTTATGTCGCACAAAGTACAAATTTCACATTTGCCCGCAAATTGTCAGGCGGACGCAATGCCAAAGGCAAATATTGGCGATATGATTCTGCCTTTAGCGCACACGACTCATAAATTGTATGGTAACAATGAATTGAAAAAACTATTTCAATTCTATCAGATATCATCTCGAGTTTATTACGCAAAAAAGTACGCAGGTACTGTATATTGATATGCGTTCATGCACGCCATCGAGTGACTCACGAACAATTTGACAAGCATTTTGGTACTCGGATCTCGTATGCACGTTTGATTTACCCGCACATTTTGAGACGACCCCAGTTTTCTTAGCAAGTGCATTGACACTGGTGCGTTTTGTATCGGGCGGTGTTATTCACCGGCCGTGGCGGTCGTCGACCCCGTCTAACAGCTGATCGCGGTCCAACAGACACGTGCCGTGTTCCTCCCTTCTAAGAGATAAGCACCCGCTTTGTTTCTATACGAGAGGTGGATCGCAGGAAAACAATGTTCGATATACCTGGATTAACTCCTTAAGTTCGTAGACCTCTTGAATATCTGCAATTTTTAACTAATAGTATTCGAAATTTGGTAATAATGTGCCTCATGTTTGGGTAATATTCTTCATCTAGCTAATGGGAAGTTACAGTGACGTCAGTAAGCAGTAAGATACTAATCAATGTGACGACGGAAATACAGACCCCTTCCGTATCATAAATCCTGCTTGCGCGAACATGCTACAATTTCTGTGGCATCCGTAGGAAAGGATGCTGTATTAAAATTCCACACTGCATCGCAAATTGAAACTTGGATTAACCCATTGACGATTAACGTTATAATTTTATCAATGACGCCTAGAGACCGTTGGGAATTTCCAAATACATGACAACCTTTAACTGGAAATAATACACACATTTTGAACCAAGCCTACAATTTGTTTCGCCATTTTTCTGTCGTATGTCTTAATTGAAGAACCTGTTATGAAGGATGGAATATTCCATTACAATTAACATCAGAGTCCATTTTTCTATAATGCATGAAATAATGTCAACGTATGATCGTGTGGCTGCCCAAAGCGTCGGCACCGTCACGGTCAGGGCAATAACCACTATACGTGTACAACGAACGTTGATACGAACAACCGCCCGTTCGGCGCACGCGCACGCTGCTCGTAATTATCGATGCGACGCCTTGTTGCAGACGGCTAATGTTGCGTAATGCTTTATATTGGCGTACTAATTGGCTTTATATGTTTACTATGTTTGTTAGTTTTTTTCTTCCTTTCTTGTTTTACGGTTGATAGGCAGTCTGGTTTAAAGTAGGGTGTAATTGTCACGACAACTTTGTTTCAATAGATCTATCGGTGTAACGAGAATTATGTTCACCAATATGAATAGATCTGCATTATTTACCACCAACAGTCGTTTATGCCGTAAACAGTGAAACATTGGATATTTATGTTCCATCCCGAGCATTCCAAGATGGCGTTTTTTCCCTGTTCCTAATATTTATTTGTTTATTTTACTTTAATTACAACGGTTTTCTTAAAAACCAATTACAGTAACTAAAGGAGACAATTTAACACTTTTTATAAAATATAGCATCAAATATAGCATCGAGTAAGTGTTTACAAACATTCTTTTTGAGAGTTCGATGACAAACGTGTGCTATTTTTGGAACCAGCAAAGAATATTCCTTACTAACTTCTTTCCAACGAACACATAAAATATCCTAGTTGTTTTATACTTATACTAATTCTTCTATCTAACCGTGTCATCTAATAAGAAGCTCCTCTGTACCATTCATTAAAATGCTCTGTATCGAATAATTTGCTTACCTAAATTGTGCACATAAACTATTTAAGTATTCCACCTTTCTATAATTTGAACTGTTGCCAAATACTGATAAGCGAACCCCTTGAACAATGAGAGTCGTTTATTTAGTCATTTAAAATCGTGTTGTAAACCAGCAGTTCCAAGAAGTTGGAGTTCTACTGAACTGCGTGTTCTTAGAAAGACTGACATAGATGAGTTATATCCTACTAGATACGCAATAGATTGTAATGATGATGAGCCTGTTTATTGTACTCGGCCCTCTCTTTTAATAGACTGGGTTCATCCTCATGAAACCTAGTCATTATTGAAGCAATTTATTTTTGATGCTTTGCCAAACGTTCAGAATACTCATCCGGTTGTTCTTGCATCTCTCAATTGAATGATAAGTTGAAGATTATTTTTGCGATCGTTTCAATGTTAACGCACTGTGTTGACCTTGAGACATTAGGGCCATTAGCTGGAGATCAAAGATCCATTCAGCGGGGAAGTGACCCTGACGGCTTGCGAAACAAGTAATCTATCAGTACGAAGTCAAGGAGATCTATTGCCGATAAGAAGTTTAGAATCTTATTAAGTTCTAGCATTTGGTCAAAAAAAAACATTGCTTTTAGATATCTAAAATGATGTCTTGAGTTATTTTTAGAGATGAACAAAAGAGGAAACTGCAATGTCTTAATTGGAAGATAATATTACCTACTTAAATAATACTACTTAGCGCTCTTTTACGCCAGTATTCAGACAAAGGGGATACATTTTTTAAGGAAAATCAAAATCGACACAAAGCCTTTTAAGAATAGTTAACCAATCAAATCTATCAACATATCACGCCTTTATTTGAATCGGATTTGTAATGGTCTCAAAAACATTAATGACTCCATTGTAATTACATGAAATGACTTGGCTTTTTTGACGCCGGGGTGGATCACCCATTGTTGGCTGGTGTTTTTCTAGCAGATGTTAATAAAACAATTCTGTATATGTGATCGTTTTGTGAATAGAAACTAGGAGTGATTAATGTTGAAAACGTTAAGTCATTTTGGCTGGAATTACCAGTGTCTGTGGAATAGGAATGTTTTATTTAGAATCGAAATGATACTGCAGTGCAAAGCCTCGTAAGTTTAATCCCTAGACAACTGCAGCTGCCGAATGCAGCAATTGAAAAGTAAAGTTTGTTGTGACCTAAAAACTATTCAGGTCGTGCCCCAGATGTGACTGGCAATCTCTTAGATCGGGTCCAAATTCATAAAATATTCTAAACCACAAATCGTTTCAACTTAAGGAAAACGCAGAATTATCTAGACGGGTTTATTTACTGTGGCTTTTATTTAATATGAGCTCAAATGCAGTTTTCTAAGAAATTGACACAGCCCTTCCTAATGAATTCTACATACTCATGCAACCGAAAATATGACTGTTTGTATGATAACAACAAAGTAAACTCAAATAGGGCGGTGATCTTCCGACACTGTCCGAACAATGATGTTGTTGCTTTAGAAACGACACCTACTTACTATTTTAATGCTAAATCTGAATAGGAAAATTATACGAATTCAAACCTCGATAAATGCAAATCACTTCACATTGTGCATTTAAATACTTTGTCCGTGTTTGTGCTAGATAAAAACTGCAATGATTAAGTTAATATGGTCAACAGGATAATGAAACTACAATTATATTTGGATTTTCCTTGTCATCTGATATTTTGTGTATTTTCCTCTGTTAGGTAAACAAACAATGACTTTGTAAAAATGTGTTCTACATCCAGTTTGTATTGTTATTTGTTTAGTTTGTATCATACTTTTGAGAATCGAAAACTTTAAAAAAAATATTTTATAACCTAACGCCTATCATATGTAGTTATGATATGGCTTCATTTTCCTGTTCATAGACCTGTTTAAAATTTAAATAGTTTTCAGAGAGGGGCATAAAGAAGAATCATTTAAATCATCGTTAGTTCCCTTGCTCTTGTCGGCGCAACGCCATTTTCGGTCTATAAGGTCTTGAGATTCGTTTTACGTAAACCCGTCCACTTCAAATTCATCTCATACTTAAATCTGCTTTTTTGTCCACAGTCCGGAGTTACGACAAACACGACAAATGCGGGCTCGTGTGGATCCCGCGCGTTGTCGCGTACCGATGTCGCACGTGCGGTATATCGCCGTGCATGTCGATATGTCGCGAGTGTTTCCATCGCGGCGATCACTCGACACACGACTTCAACATGTTCCTGTCGCAGGCTGGCGGCGCTTGCGACTGTGGTGACAAATCTGTTATGAAGGAAGATGGGTGAGTACCTTTTGAAACCTAGGTCCAAAAAATATTACGGAGTGCCTAGATATATAGAACTTAGGAATAAATCCTGCTAAAAATACCTACCAAGCATAAGGTTTCCAAGTCTTCAACGTCTTTTGAAGTAAAGGATAAGTTAACGTACCTACTTTTTGTTTTGATCGCGGTAAAACCGCATACCTAACACATATCAACAATACCTTCGATGAGTCAGATACCACAAATACCCGAAACTTGTCTCATCACGGTCGAATCACCTCGTTACACCACCACAGTGAAGATAACCTGAATTGTTTTATTTACTTAACCTTTTACGGCGACTGCAATTTGGGATGTCACATCAGGGTCAAGGCTGTCATGTCGAGTTTTCGCAAGTCGATTGTAATGGCGTCCTCTCGGCGCCAATATCTGCTGATGCTGATAATAAAATATTGTATGTCTCGTTGAAGACAGTCCAAATTATGAAGGGCCAAAAATAGAAGCTGTATTCTTTAAATAAATGTGACGGATCGGTATCGCTTACGCAACATACGCAATTTTATATTGAGAATTGTGCAAAACTTATAGAAAAGGTGTTATGCACACTATTCCAGACTTTTATATCTAAAAGTCGTAGCTAGCGATGTGTCTAGGCTCCCGACAAATACGGGGGCGGGTATATTGACGTCAGAGGCTCATAAAGATTTATGTCGTACAAGTTGGCCCTTGTTTCACCAACTATCTAAGACTAAATGGAGCAAAATAATGGCGTTCAGCCCACGTAACTCGCCCCAGTTGGCAGGGACAAGAGAATTCTGTACTTAGAGATATCTAAATGACAGCGAAACTGCAAAATTATCTGGCAAACCAAAAGGGACTTTTATTGCCGTATTGGTTTGATGCCGTATCCGTTGAATCACTTGCATCTCTTCTTAGAAGTATTTAAGTTAATTAAGTATAACGTCCCAAAAAGATCTAAGTTACCAAAAAACACAAAACGTGTTTCGATACCGGACCAGATTTAAAATGTAGATCAGATAATCATGATACAAAACAAAGACAACGAACAATCTTTGCGTTGACGTGATACTGTTTTTGATAGGACGCTTTTGACTTGACTTTGATTTACTTAAAATTGTAGAGCTTATTGACTTTATGATAAACGATCTAACTCAGGTAGAGTCAGAATATGAATGGTGATATCCAGAATGGATTATTTTTGTACCTTTTGGGCCGAAAAAATTAAACTTATCATTTATTATTAACTTGATATTTCTCAGCGTGTGCACTTTGTCTACTTGCTACTTTGTTATCTTTCACCTTGTTTAATGCTCCATGTTTACGAAGAAGATGCAGTGTTTATGAAACAGGTTATTTTCTATCAATGTTATTAGAGAAATTATGCGCCGCCATGTCCCGTGTTTGCTCAGAAGTCGTGAGCGCGAAACTGCTAAGTGCTGATTTTATTTACACTGTATTGCGTAGCTTGTTTATGTTTAAGTTTAGTCGGATTATTTAAATTATGTGCTTGTAAATGCGGTGGCTATTAAGTTGTGGTTCCATTTTTATCCTTTTCTTTTTGTGGAAAGTCAGAATCCTTTGAGATTTCTGCCACATGAAATAGGGTACTAGTGTTGTAGTTGTTAGCAAAATGTAAACCAGGTAGTTATTTTACATCATATATGTGTAGACCTTAATAATTTCCGATATCCGCTTATTAAGTATATGATCTTGTAAAATAAAAGAACCGAACTGAGATTGCATTTGATGATAATTTATTAGACCTTTTGACGAGCCTACACATAAACCTTCACAATGTTTCCTAAACAGGTACTATCACAAATAAGGTGTAAACACAAAGGTACAAATTCCTCCCTCTCGCCACCGAAGCCGCAATTTCCGCGCAGTAACTGCAGTCTATACGCCGCAATGCTGCAGCTTGCAATCCAACCGCATATTATAATTGTCGCGATTTCCTCGAACGTACCAACTTTGAGTGGAAAGCCAATCTATTGTGGTCGTTAACATAACGAGCTTAACCCTAAAATCCGCTTTTACATATATTTTTAATTAAATCTAGTTTAGCCTTGATTATGTCATAATATTGTTGTTAGTTATTAGTTAATTAATAAAATTTCCATTAGTTAATTACTTGATGGCTTTAATTACCAGGTCTCGTACGTCAGTGCTGGTTTTAAGTATTTCTAAAATTTTAGTGAATTGTGCCTAGATTGAATTGTAGTATCTCTAAACTTTTTCAACCATTGTGACTGGCATTTCATTATTGGAACTTTCTTGTAAAACTAATCAAAATCAATACACCGAGCTTCATTGTACTATCTATGTTTCTCAATACAATTGAATCAGAAATAAGTAGTCAGTTGTAACAAGTCTGCTGCATTANATCAGACCCTGGTCTCCTTACCATGGGACCACACCAACATCGTACTCTTTCAAACACAAAAAGAATTTCTCAAATCGGTCTATAACTGCCGGAGATATGGATTAACATACATAAAAAAATAAATAATAATACGGTCGAATTGAGAACCTCCTCCTTTTTGGGAAGTCGGTTAAAAAATGTATTGTAAGTAACAATTGTGTACGCAGTTGTACTTTTTTTTATAAAAAATCACATTTTAATATTAAATAATTGTTATTTTTTGAGGTATAATGGAATTTGGGCGAATAGTACATTACTGAATTCTGCTTAACCTGATTCGCCCGCTATTAAATTTGTATCGGGCGAAACCGGCCCTAAAAAATATTCAAAATTGAAAATAGTTCATTCGCCCGATTCGGGCGGACGAAATTAGGGCGAATCCGCTACTAAGCCGAAAAATGTTGGTACCGGTAATTATAGATAATTACAGATGGCTTATATTTACCGTAACATATATATGGTATGCTGTGCGGTACTAACTAGCAAATGGTTGCTAGGTTTACTACGCTGACTGCTTGACAAGGCTTTCAATGCCTATGTACCATGTAACATGTCCCAATCACAATATTACACGAATCCATCACCAAAACGACCCTTTTGAGATGGGAAGTCATCAAAAGACCCTTCACACTGTGGGTGCATTGCATCGTGAGGAAGTGTCACTCTTATTATTTTAACTAAAATCCACCTTTGTTCCTTCTGGATCTTTTTGTGTACCTGAGCTGCAGTATTTCGATATAACAATCGCACAGTCCACAACAACCTAGCCTAAATATCGATTACGCCTATAGCCCTGTTTATCAAGCGTTATCGCGGCCGACATGTAATCTAGGCAGCCAAACACACGTGCTTGATAACGTCGCATGTAAGCAACGGCCTGTGTTAGATTGAACTTGACCGGGAACGTCCTAGACCTTCAGACCAAGGTGACAGCGCTCTACTGTAAATAGACGATAATTTACCTATTGTAGGTGATAGAATTGGGCGCTTTGATTTTTGAATTGGGAATGAGTTCTGATTTGATTTAAAATATTTTTGATTGGGATTAGAAAAGAAGTACTTCACGAGAGTTGATTAGAGTTAGTATGCTTAATCGGATAAGATATAGAAAGCGTGCTTGTGACTAATTAGTACAAATTTATTTTGGCACCGACAATGATAAATAAATCATTTAGGACATGCGTGAGAAATGACAATGATAACACAAAGTAAACCGTGATTGATGTGCCTACTTTCGAAAAATACTACTGTGAAGTAATATTAAATTATCGACAAAAAATAAGCACGATGATGGGTAGTTTCTGGGTACAATGAACTCCCATGGTGTTTTTTGCCCAAGCAAAAAGCTTAATGCGATCATTTTTATGAAGAAAAACCAAGGAACCATAGCGCAAATGGTAAGAAGAATTTACTGAGCTATGAGTTTAATCAGACCCCCTGTGATGATCATAATAATAGCCATATTTGGTGCATCAAGTGCCTAACGAATGGAACTAGACTTAAAATTAGCAAGCAAATTTATTACAGTACTTTACTGAAAGATAGGTGAAGATACTGTTGACTAGGAGAAGAACTTAGCACATAAAATTAGATAACGTGACGTAAAATTCAAAACTTCTGTAAATATCTACAGCCAGTGACTAACCTGAATGCCTGCATGTCATTATTCTACCTACGACCTACACATCCAGAGTAGGTACTATTAATGAAACATGGCATTCTAATTACACAACAAACAGGTTACCAGGATATCATATCGGGTCGCGATAACCTAACACATTTATGTTCGATTGTTATTCGGATCGCTCGATAAGCAGCTGTAACATTGTTCCGTTGACATTTCATACATGTAGAATTAGAATACACTGCGGGTTTCACATACGTGGAATGCCTTAAGAATGGGAGTACGCGGTAGTTAGCTTTGGACCACCTGTCTGCAGAAACAGTTATGACGCTAGCAGTAGTAATTAAAAACTTTGTTGTATCATTTGATTATGCGCCTGTTGATTAAGCAGTTGTGACGTTATCCCCAGAAAACAGAGTTTTGGCTGTGAAAAGTGCATGAAGATAGATCCCTGATAGTTGGTTTAAATATAGGATTAGCTTTATTAAGTCTGTATAACCTACGATAATATATTTGAAAAATTCCATTCCTTCTGCAGAGACAAGACACATTCACTGGTTTATATCAATAATCCGAAAACAATCTATAATATCTGGTATTCCAATATTACTATAAGCGAATATGATTCATAGCGCCAAAGTTGCCCAAAGGCCAATAACGTGTACCTATGTAAGGTAACTGACCTTGTGTCTACTAGCGCAAACCGAGACTTTATTGTCAATATTATAACAGAATATTCCAATATTCGCTGTCTTTCCGCTAAAATTCTTCTTATCACTGTCTATTTCCTAAATGCTAACCAGTATGTGTTAACCTGGATAGCTATTTGCTTTATTCAAATCTTGTGTAACTTTTGCGATACAATAAGTAGACGATAGATACGCCTTGCCCAAGATCACGATAGTTAGCGCTCGTTAGGGGAGGCCATGTTCACAAATGGACTGCAATTGCCTGATGTGTAGGAGACAATACTCAAAACTCAAAATATAGGTTTCTTGCGCAAACACATCATTTTTAAGGTCACAAGTTTTTCCTGATTATGATATCCTGTATCATATATTTAGTTTATCAATGAATCACTAGGACATGTGCCTACTCGTTATTCCGAGAATAGGTCACTCAATATTAAAATAACAATATTGAGTGAATATTTTCCTTATAATGCCTATGTGGGTGTAGCTTTTGCATAATCCACAGCACCATCTACAGCTTGCGTATACCTGGTATAAGGGAGAACATTAATTTTAGCTGGAAGTCCATCAAATAAAGATGAAACCCGCATTCGAACCGTAACCTTGGCAGGCACGTGCTATAAACTTGGTCATGTCTGCATTAAGATTTTAGAGCCGTCCATTTCACGTGTACATGAAATATCGTCTGTCATAAAATAAACAAAGTTATCGAATACATTGATAGCAGAATGGTTACTTTCATGATAAGCTATGATTTGTGTCGAGATAACGATGTTGATTGGTGCTGGCAGTCTGATTGCCACTTATAGAACACGCATTTATCGCTTATCTTTATCCAAATTAGCTTTTAGCATATTGGGATCGGTTTCTAGATAAACTAGATGTACCTTAATCAAAATTGAACAGCCATATTTTCTCTCAACTCTTCAGGATTCTATCTAACCGTACCAACTGGTGCAAATGTTTCTATGACATAAATAGCAACATACTCTCTGAGAATCAGAAGAGATTTAGGGCCAGTTTCACAGGTTCCAGATAAGGTTCTAGATAACTATCTGGCAGATACTGTCATGCATGCCAGATGCCTTCACTTCACTTAACTTTATCTAGCACCTTCGACACTGGCCATTAGTCTCTTCAAACGTAGTGATGGTCATAACAATCATTATTTGTAGTACTGCTTAACCTTGTAGGTTTATCGATCAGCTGTTATGTGATCAAAAGCTTCGAGCCACAAGTCATGCATAGTTAATCTATTTCTATTTATTATTCATTCTGAGAACATTAGTGTAATGACTTCACGTTTGCACTACAATAGAAAATAATTTCTAAGGCAGATAAAACGATTTACGATAATTATAGAATGTTTTCGATACGGGGTTGCAAAGAGATCTGTTACCTGTTAAATGTGCCGTCAAAATCGTTGTTAACAGAGAGGTAAAATGGTACATGCATGTTCGTGTATGACTCGACTAATTAGTTCCAAAATTCTTTTTTTTCCTCAGATCAGTAGTTGAACCTCGTATGATTGTATCGTTACCCTATTGTCCAACCTTTCTTTGTTTATCCCCTAAGCACCACGGAACAATATCCCAACCAAAACACCCATATATCCTTCGACAAACAAAACAAATGCATATTCCATCCAGAATGCTCACGACACAACAATAGACCTTAGCAGACACATTGAAAAAACACCCATCCTTTACTCGCACACAAAACTTCCTTCAAGTTAGAAAGAGATGGGTGAACTTAGTGACCTTCCGTGACTCAGACGTCCATTTGAACTTGCCCCTGGACCTTCGCGATGACCTTGAAGTGGGGTGACGTCATGCTCACGTCACAGCTCCATCTAATCTTGATGATGACGTTTTTGATGAAATTGCCAAGGATGTACAACAGATGTTTAATGATTTTGATTAATGTAGTGTTTAACAGGCATGATGGTTGTAGTTAAGATTGATTATGTGATATTATCAGCTTAAGTGATGTATTATTATAATTTATTGTTGATGTGTATGTGTTTTGCCTTTAAAATAAAACGTTGTAGCACATGTTACATGATATTAGACATGATCAAGACTTAGGTCCAAATATACTGGGTTAGATCTAGGGTTATATTTAACATCGTAGGTTAATATTATTTTTANTTATGATATCCTGTATCATATATTTAGTTTATCAATGAATCACTAGGACATGTGCCTACTCGTTATTCCGAGAATAGGTCACTCAATATTAAAATAACAATATTGAGTGAATATTTTCCTTATAAATCTTTATGCAGACATGACCAAGTTTGTCGCACGTGCCTACCAAGGTTACGGTTCGAATGCGGGATTCATTATTTGATGGACTTGCAGCTAAAATTAATGTTCTCCCTTATACCAGATATACGCAAGCTGTAGATGAAGCTGTGGATTATGCAAAAGCTACACCCACATAGGCATTATGAGCCGTCCATTTCACGTGTACATGAAATATCGTTTGTCATAAAATAAACAAAGTTATCGAACATTGATAGCAGAATGGTTACTTTCATGATAAGCTATGATTTGTGTCGAGATAACGATGTTGATTGGTGCTGGCAGTCTGATTGCCACTTATAGAACACGCATTTATCGCTTATCTTTATCCAAATTAGCTTTTAGCATATTGGGATCGGTTTCTAGATAAAACTAGATGTAGTTGAATCAAAACTAAACACCTGCTATATTTTCCTATATCCGATTGTTAAAAAGGGCTATGAGTTTTCTTTATGTGGGAAATCCAACCTTTGTTTCTTCTAGAACCCTCTATGTACCAAGGTGGCAGCAACTTGCTATATTAGACCTACTTACTAATATTTTCAGTCAAACGTAGTGATGGTCATAACAATCATTATTTGTAGTACTGCTTAACCTTATAGGTTTATCGATCAGCTGTTATTTGACCACAAGCTTCGAGCCACAAATCATGCATAGTTAATCTGCTTCTATTTATTATTCATTCTGAGAACATTAGTGTAATGACTTCACGTTTACACAACAATAGAAAATGATTTCTAAGGTAGATAAAACGATTTTGTTAAAAAAACGTTAATTATATAATGTTTTCGATACGGGGTTGGAAAGAGATCTGTTACCTGTTAAATGTGCCATCAAAGTCGTTGTTAAGAGAGAGTTACATGCATGTTCGTGTATAACTCGGCTAATTAGTTCCAAAGTTCAAATTTTTACTCAGATCAGTAGTTGAATCTCGTATGATTGTATCCTTCTCCATTGTCCAACCTTTCTTTGTTTATCCCCTAAGCACCACGGAACAATATCCCAACCAAAACACCCATATATCCTTCGACAAACAAAACAAATGCATATTCCATCCAGAATACTCACGACACAACAATAGACCTTAGCAGACACATTGAAAAAACACCCATCCTTTACTCGCACACAGAGCTTCCTTCAAGGTAGAGAGAGATGGATGAACTTAGTGACCTTCCGTGACTCAGACATCCATTTGAACTTGCCCCTGGACCTTCGCGATGACCTTGAAGTGGGGTGACGTCATGCTTACGTCACAGCTCCGTCTAATCTTGATGATGACGTTTTTGATGAAATTGCAAAGGATGTACAACAGATGTTTAATGATTTTGATTAATTGTAGTGTTTAACAGACATGATGGTTGTAGTTAAGATTGATTATGTGATATTATCAGCTTAAGTGATGTTTTATTATAATTTATTGTTGTTGTGTATGTGTTTTGCCTTTAAAATAAAACGTTGTAGCACATGTTACATGATATTAGACATGATCAAGACTTAGGTCCAAATATACTGGGTTAGATCTAGGGTTATATTTAGCATCGTAGGTTAATATTATTTTTATCTCAGTCTGTTGTGATTGTTACCTTAACTTATCCAATCCATCTTTGGTTCCAGGTTCTGCAGTAACCACGGCAACAAATGTCCCCGGCCGGGAGACGTGCCCGCTGCGCTCATGTGCGTCGCCGAAGCCATGATGCCGCGCCTCATACTGCGGCTGCTGCAGCATTTTAGAGAAAACAGGTTCGTAGCATCACCATCTATTTAGCAAAAGATATCTTGGCACTTCACTGTTATATGATGGTCACGAATGAAGAGACCAATTTATCTCAAAAGAAATCCTCTTTCGGATTTTGGATCTCATGGATTTTTTTACTGGTTCTTCTACAGAGGATCAATTTTTGGAGGGGGTGCACCTAGCTTAGATATTTTGTAAGTGCCCTATAAAAGGTTGAAATAAAATAAAAAAATCTTTCAATTTTTATGTCTCTAACAATGTAATGGTCCTTCCTCTGTCCTGTTGAATAAAATACTTCAGCAAAGTTTATTTTTCCATTGTAAATGATTACCGAATCAATAATGCGCTTTTCAAGAGGAAAGTCTACCTATAAATCCTCGTTCGTTCTTAAAAGTAACTAACGAGACACGGAACCTGTAGATAAGCTAAACATTAGCATTTCAAATTAATCAAACAGTAATAATTCTAAAATCCGCTGAGTGTTTTAAATTCACCTGTCCTCGTGATTTGAAGCCACATGTGTGCTCCTAAGGTTTCCCACGGCAACCGGGTCGAGTATTTTTAGTATATTCAGCTCGTTCGAAGGTAACCTAGAACTGGGTTTATGACGCTAAAATAGGTCAACTTTAAGTATAGGTCAAGCCACACGTTCTAAGTATAGGTCCGAAGAATTAAAGGGGCCGAAGAGGAAATGGCCTATTGAACTTGATGGGATACTATCTTGCACAATTATATGTTGCGCCTTAAAAAAAGTAACGTAATATTTTACAAATGCGAAAATAACTGTTTGTCTGTATTTTGCTTTCACACCAAAACCGATGAACCTTTGAAACGACATAGGCTACTTTTTACCCGGGTGCGGGTATTATTTCCTTCGGAACGCAAGTAATGCCTCTAATTTCAAACGGTATTCAATTTCCCTACTTTACTCCGATTCATCTATCCCACACATAATAACTATTAAATATGTCTGTTTTCTTGACCTTCCCACTTGGAATATCCTGGCTTCTGGCATACAATACATACTAGTAAAACTTAACGTTATACGCCAACAAGCAGCGAGTCTTGATGGTACTTGAGCGCCTCCACGTCCCTCTCCACCTTGCAGAACGTTCGGCTTGCGAGCTGAAGGGGTTTTATAACGTTATGATATCTCCCAGATGGAAAATCTTCATCCAAAACATTCAAGTTTTATACCTTTAAGATCGTTATTCTGTAAGAGGTACTATTTTACACAGCCTGTGTTAGTAAAGTTATGAACATTTCACAAATCTATGGTTCTTTAAGTAAAAGTGTATGATTTACCTTAGTGGACTACATTTTTGGGCACAACACCGTCCAAAAATGTTGTCAAGTAACACACTTCTTGAAGGTTTCTGGAAATTTCTTAACGAAGCTATGATATGGTTCTCAGTTGCGGCACGCAGACGACCTCGGACACGTACAGGATCACGGTGCAAGAGTGTGAGGGTTACGTCAAGATGCTGATGGAGTTCAACAACATGGGCGACCTCATGCGCTCCGCCATGACCAAGGCACTTATTAACCCACAGGTGAGCCTATTGTAAAAGGAAACTTTATTTTTTGCCTTTGGGTAAATGAAGTATACGAAATGATGATATTTAGCCGTATATCCTTCTATGGGTGCAGTGACTTCTACTGACCCCGACTAGCTTCGGCTCTCAGAGACCCCGCAAAGTTAAAGAATCTTTTCGAAGATATTTAAAGACACAAAAATTAAAATGAACGGTTGATTATTGCCGAAAATTTTGCTGAAGATTAGTCGACTAGAACTTTTGGGTGTCCTTTTATTTGTAAAATTATTTCATCCAGGATATTTATTTTTGGTTATTTTGTACTTTTCCGCCAAACACAATTCTAAATCTGCATAATGAAGGGGAGATGCAATTGAGCATCTTATTAATCTGGACTGTTTTGTTCCCAGATGTACCGCAACCTGGTGGAGCCGCCGTTCCCTGACACAGAGTACGGCTGCTACATGGCCGAGTCCAACAAGATGTATGAGAAGGCGCTCGAGATGTTCCCCGCTCCAGAACCACCTGACGAGTGAGTACCAGCCAAAGTATAAAATAATGAATGCGAAACTATATGTATACCTGTCCCTGCCTTCTCTAATAAAATGGTGAAATCTTCTGCCTGGTCTCATTCATAAATATTTGGAGTCGGCGCAATATGTTTTCTGCTTCCCTTCCTCTCTCTTGGTCGTCATACTAACATCCACTTCCTTGTTATTCATGAAATTAATTTCTATAAAATTTTCCCGGGTGTTTGAAGAAGAGGGAAGAGATCCGCTGTTACGTTGAAACGGCTGAAGCGATGCAGGTGAAATTCTCGCTCTCGACTTTACAGTTGAGACTTTAAGCAGTTCTCCCAGTAACCTGGTTAAACTGCGCTAAACATCAAGTTATAAAATAAAATGTTGTTCCCAGGTACCGCCACTTGCCTGCTCTTGCGCCGCGTCTACAACACAACACTTTACTGGACGAGTTCATATTCTGGACGTTCAAGTACGAGTTCCCGCAGAACGTGGTCTGCTTCCTGCTCAACATGTTGCCAGACCAAGATTATAAGGTAACAACGACTATAGAGTACACATATTGTCTCCCATACCTACATGTTCGCAATGATAGAATTGTTTCGTATCCACGAAATCTCTGGCTTGTGAATTATAGCTGGTTAAATAATCAAATGTTTCTAAAACTTTTCACCGTTTTCTACATGCATTGCTGTTTGACGCCTTCCAAGATTAGTTTTAAATCCTCTTTAAATTAACTATAAGAATAGGCTGACTATTGTCGCAAGCCGCGCTTGTAACATCACGTCTTTTCAAATACTAAACTTCATAAACTTTGTTACAGGAACACCTGACTCGTACATTCGTGATGCACTACGCCCGCATCCCCCTCGTCCTGGAAGACGCGGCCGACCCAGACACCCTCTCCAACCGCGTGGTCCACATGTCGGTCCAATTATTCTCCAACGAGGCCCTAGCCCTACGCTGCGTACAACAGCTACACTTACTCCACGTCATGGTACTGTCCCTCCGACTCATGATGGGAAAGATCCTCGTACAAAACACACTACATGACCCCGATCAGAATTTCCACTACGTGATAGATTGTACTAGAAGAGTGATGAAGGAGCACTGTTACTGGCCCCTCGTGTCGGACTTCAATAATGTACTGTCGCATAAGAGCGTGGCGTTGCTGTTCCTGCAAGATGATGCGCTCGTCGATATGTGGTTCGAGTTTCTGTCTATGTTGCAAGGTTGGTATATTTTGTTTTTGAGAATTTTTTTTTGAGATTAAATAGTTTTTGAAGAATTATTAGGCCCTTTAAGAGATCATGCTATACTTAGTCATTTATGAAAATAAATTTTGTAGAATGAGATAAAACAGTAATTTCATGAAAGTAAATTCAATGAGAGCCACCATAATTCCTGGCTAGAACAGCATACTGTGTATACTTGCTGTTTAAAAAGAAAAAGTGGCCTGATAGTCATAAACTTATTAAAAGCTGAGGCATAAACTCTATCAAAACAGAGGCGAGCAGAGCGATGTGCAGATGTTTTGAAACAGCCAAAAGAATTACGTCTGTCATACATCTCGTCTCCGCTCAGATTGAGCTCCGATGGTGACCACTGAGCGGAAACTTGCCTTCCTTGTGTGGCGGGACACGTGACGCCGCCGGCCGCAGTCTAGCGGAGACGATGTGTGCGGTGCGCGGTGTGCATGCATTCCCGCCCCCCTTTGCCATACCACAGTTGTCAAAATTAAAAACATTTCTATGGCACAATCTGTCAGATTACTATCTATATATAACTTTATCTGGAACCTGTGAAATTGGCCGTTAGTGTTTTAGATAGCGAGCTGGTGGAATATCGCTTCAAGGCTTTTTTTCTTCCAGGCATGAACGTAAACATCCGCGAGGTAGGCGGGCACATCGAGTTCGAGCCTTCCTCCTACTACGCCGCGTTTTCTTGCGAGCTGGAGGCAGCCGCGTACCCCATGTGGTCGGTGCTGTCGCACCTGACGGACGCGTCGCACGCGCCGCTCGCGCGCCGCATCATCGCCGCCGCGCTCACCTACCTGCAGGAGTGGCTCGATGCTGTGCACTTTACTACGCCGCATATGGAGAGGGTGAGTGGCTGTTCTATTGTTGCTAACATGGTCGGTGCGACAGCGCACCTGACAGACGAACAAATATACTCGACTCAAATGTGAAATAATTTTATTCTGTATCTTCGTAATAAATTGCTTGAAAAAATTAAGTGCACCTTTCGTGGTGCTGGAAGTCCGCTAACGTTGTCACAGTTCTCGTAAGACTTGAAGTCGTTCCAAAACCAAAATTCCGAGCACAAATAGCAGCGGGAAGGGGCCGCGGGAATCCAGATTCCCGCGGTCCCGCAGCCCCGCACTTATGCTGGCCCGCCTCGCTCGGGCCTCGTCTCCTGCACGGGGTAGTGAGGTGTTGAGCTACCCCGTGCATCGTCTCAGAGCCTCCGCCTCGGGTCCGTCGAATAGGGGGCGGGGACTTCCCCAAGGCGAGCGTGCTGCGCTGCGCCGTGTCCTCCCCGCAATGGGCGCAGTGGTGGCATCGAGCGACCGGCTCCCTGTCTATGCGGCACAGGTACTTGCCGAAGCAGCCGTGCCCCAACAGCACCTGCGTCACCCTGAACGACAGGGAGCCGTGCCTTCTCCCGAGCCAGACGTCGAGTACTGGCCGGATCGCCTCGACGGTAGTGAGGCCGGCCGTAGGGCGCAGAAGTCTCTGCTGCCATTCCGCCACCAGGACCTGATTGATGGAGCTCCTCTCGGATATCCATACCCCTAACCTAACCACGCTACCCGCGGATGCCTGTTTTCTGCGCGGCTTTGCTCGCGCAATTTTCCGTGACGGCAAAATGTTTCGGGAGTACTTTGCGTCTCGTCTGCCGCTCGTGTCACTGCAGGTGGCCTCAGGCGTGAATAGATTCTAATAGAGTANCCACTTCCCGCTGCACCGCTACCTGGCCGCGTTCCTGTGCGCCGGCGTGCGCAGCATGGGGCTGCGCGCCGCCGACGTGCTGCCGCCGCACGACCTGCTCGCGCTGCTCGCCGTGCACCCGCTCCGAGTGCAGGTCAGTTCCACTTCCCGCTGCACCGCTACCTGGCCGCGTTCCTGTGCGCCGGCGTGCGCAGCATGGGGCTGCGCGCCGCCGACGTGCTGCCGCCGCACGACCTGCTCGCGCTGCTCGCCGTGCACCCGCTCCGAGTGCAGGTCAGTTCCACTTCCCGCTGCACCGCTACCTGGCCGCGTTCCTGTGCGCCGGCGTGCGCAGCATGGGGCTGCGCGCCGCCGACGTGCTGCCGCCGCACGACCTGCTCGCGCTGCTCGCCGTGCACCCGCTCCGAGTGCAGGTCAGTTCCACTTCCCGCTGCACCGCTACCTGGCCGCGTTCCTGTGCGCCGGCGTGCGCAGCATGGGGCTGCGCGCCGCCGACGTGCTGCCGCCGCACGACCTGCTCGCGCTGCTCGCCGTGCACCCGCTCCGAGTGCAGGTCAGTTCCACTTCCCGCTGCACCGCTACCTGGGCGCGTTCCTGTGCGCCTGTGGTATAGATGCGCACACGCACATTAACTTGGGTGTCGATAAAATGCAACGTGTATGCGCGACTGCCTGACATCTTCAAGTCAATTTCTCGAGCAATACGAGTAGCCTTTGTTAGACTGGCTGTCAAACTACCTAGCTGCTGTCTTGACAAAAATATAGAAATGACACCTGGGCTGACCTGGAACCCACATTTTAACGTGCCTTCCAAAACGCGGAGGAACACGTTATGTCATAAGTAAGTAGTTAGTGATCCGTCTAGCATCGACCAACCGACCGCGCTGAGCGTTGCTTAACCAGCGATCTGCCGAACCGTGCAGCTGTTGCGAACGAACGAATACGACGAACGCTACGAACGCTTTCAGGTAACCGAATAGTCAAAATATTTGTCATTAATTTCTTATTAATAACTTTTCACGGCACTCTATTTTTTTATTTGAATCGAACTTGTGTCATTTGTCATTGAATTTGGAAACTATTAGCACATTTCGCCAATGCGTGCAAAGTTCGTGCAGACGAAACTTCTTTTAGTATTTTTCCTACAAATAATCACATTCTAATTAACATCTTTCACTAACATCTCATCCGTGATAACTACAACTACCAGGCACTGTAATAACCTTTATTGTTCACTTTCGGAGTTGTGTGTGCACTGGGAAATTGCAACATAAAAATAAATTACGAAAAAATGTTTAATGTATTGTTTTTATTTTCTAAAAGTAGGTCCTTAGGAGTATTGCAAACAGTGTGCTCTTTATAAAGCAACTGGTACAAAGAAATTGTGGCCTTATTTGTATTGGAAAATATCGGAAACCTCGATACATTCTTAAAGCTTCATTATTTACAAATATGACACTGAATCTAACTTCCATTCACTAAGGGATATCGTTTACACATAGTTCTTAACGTAAACAAGAGTAAACAGTTATGTCATGTTGAATTAAAATCCCTTCTGTGCATACCCTATTGTACGTTCACTACAAGTGTATTAAGAAATAAAACTCAGTACAAGACTTAAAAAATACGTATTATCAAAAGTCACAATTACGCTACATTACAAAATAAAATGAGTATATGAAATTGAACTGTATTCTAATTAACGATAGGCACAAATTCGGTTGTTTCCGACTCGTCCACGAACTCCGACGGTGGTGGTTCGGCCTTCACGTGTTTGGAGTAGTCGTAGGTGATGAGCTTGGCGGCGATGAAGCCCCCGGAGCCCCGCGCTCCTCTGTGGTACAGGCCTGCGCCGCTGATCAGGGTGGCTCCTTTGGTGTTGAGGGCTGTTGACGAAACAGTATTTCGTTTAATCGTAGAAGATAACTTATAGGCCTCTCTCAACGTATAACAACCGCAGGGCCATTAGCTTCTGTCAGTAAATTGTATTCAAATATTTTGTACAAACAACGCTCTAGTCCTGGTTTCTACTTAGGAATCCCTGCACTATTTTTTGTCATTTACAAAAGAATACAAAAAATATTCGCTTACCTTTGGAGGGCACAACCGGCTGAATATCAACGAAAGGCACTGTGCTCTGGGCCGCGTCCGCGTCGAAGTCCGAATGAGTGAACTCTATGTACTGGTCGTGTTGTGAGTCTATGCGCAGCGACGTGTGCGCTCGCGTCGGGATATCTGGCTTGTGCAGCTCCAGACGTGATCTGGAACAAATGTAGTAACATTATCAAGCCTTTTATCGTTTAGTCCTTAATGCTTCTGTCAAACGTAACCTTAGAAAGATTTTTGTCGGATTTTCTGGCAAACCACATTCAAGTACCATAGGTATGTCTAGAAGTTAAGGTTACCTTGGGTTATAAGAGCCTTCAGTGTTGTCATTGCTGATCCATTGACTCCGGTCTGGTGAGAGTTTTCCTGTAGTGTAGTTGAATGGTGTGGACCGGATTTCGAAGTGCAGATGGGCCCCAATCATTCGGAATCTGTGGAGAATAATAAACGATTGTTCATGGTAAATTAAAAAAAATGGTTGTAATTATATCTTTATAAAAAGGTCTTCTCACCTGGCTCCAGTTAAAACATGTCCTGATGGTGAATCTAGCTCGTCGAGATCAATGGCTCGTTTTTCATAGGACAGTGTGTGGTAGTCAACTCCCTCTATGACGCCTGGCTGCGTTGGGTCGAACGCCTGCGCAACCACCTCTTCGGAAGACTCCACGAAACCTCTCTCGACCAGCTTCCCTTGGTATATCTGGATGTGGAACACTTTGCCGTGCTTCACTAAACGGATACCTGTCACTACCCTGTGAAATATAGCTGGTGTAAGAGCATCGTACTAAGAATTGTGAATACAAATAGTCCACCCGCACACCCATGCAGTTAACACAAGAGATGACGAAAGATGAGATTAAGACCGACTCGGCAGAAGTGGAAGTTTAACTGCATCCTGCGAATATGAATAATCCCCCGAAAGCGGTATTTACAGAAAGCAAAATGGTCCTGTCAATTTAGTCCCGTAAATCTGAAATTCTCCGCTTCCCCAAGTACTGACTTGTTGTTCTTTATGTCTGCCAAGGCCTCTCGCAAGCTGAAGAAACGTTCAGCCACGCTGGCTTCGTCCTCGCACAGACAAAAGCAATANTCCCGTAAGTCTGAAATTCTCCGCTTCCCCAAGTACTGACTTGTTGTTCTTTATGTCTGCCAAGGCCTCTCGCAAGCTGAAGAAACGTTCAGCCACGCTGGCTTCGTCCTCGCACAGACAAAAGCAATACGAGCAGTGAGTTAGTGTCCATCTCCACCACGAGTCGACCTTTGAACGAAAAATTTACATTAAAGTCTTTTGACTTGATTGGGAGGAAGTTAAGGAGTGTCCCTAAAAGTGTGCGGGCGACCCGGACATTTAAGGGACTAACTTGTTGTTGGCGATGTCTGATGTCGCCTCCCGGAGACTGAAGTAGCGGTGCGAGCGGGTTGCGTCATCGCACAGGCACATGCAGTACGAACAGTGCCAGAACAACCAACGCCACCACGAGTCAACCTGGGCATGTCATTAACGTTCCTAGATTTG
>NWSH02000525.1:10828379-10847267 GCA_002382865.2 Heliothis virescens | reverse complement strand
GGCAGCGCGGGCGGCGGCAGCGTGTCGGGCGTGCCGCTGCTGGGCGCGTTCGCGGGCGCCGCCGTGTGCGACAACGCGCGCACCGTGGTGGCCAGCGTGCCCGCCGCGCGCCCCGCGCCCGCGCCGCCCGCAGCATCGCCTGCGCAGTACACGCACCAACACCATTCTGATAGTACGTATTGTATATCGTCGTCTTAGAGGGAAAACCTCAGAAATCCAATTTTAACTCAATTTTTTTTATTGCGTTTATAGAACGAAAATGCCGCAAAGCATATCCTTCTTGTTTCTTCTGGAAAGTTAAGTTTTTATAAGAGCATTTTATGGAAGACAAAACCCACACTAGCTAGACTTGCGTGGCCAATGCGTTAAAGTCGCAGTATAGTAATGTATGGCACGTTTTTCGTGACACGCTGGCCCAAACATTTCTACACTGTCACTATTGACGCATTGCCACCTGGCTATCTAGCACTTCTCAATCCACATGGCTTCTACAACATGACTTATTTCTCAGGTGACACAGAATGGGAACCTTCAGAGAACGAGACAACGCGAATACCACTGCTCACTACATCGACATCGATACCCGCCACAAGCACAGCCCTAGCTGTACCCACGTCTTTACAAGTGAGTTCAAACTTTTTCCATTTTCATCTTTTTTTTTCTTGAATTCAATTTATTATGAAAAGCTCTTCTAAGGTTGGGGACTTTATACCACCATTTCATATATCCAGCAAAAATGCATGGGGAAGTGGTGAAGAGCGAGCATTTGGGATCTGTCTTTTATAAAATTGACCTTCATAAAGTGCTGATTCTCAGCTTAAACTTAATAAATGACTATTTTAACCGTATCCTATCGTAATGAATAAATTTTGACACACGTAACTACGGAACTTTCCTTTCAATCCTGTCTTATTTGTTACAAACAATTCATCTTCAATCGCATTGATTGATTATGATTTTTGCGTCCTGCAATTATTAAAGTGCCTGATTACTTCAATTGATTGTATGACAATGTCTCAGGTGGCTCGCGGTGATTCCATGACAGACGACCAGTCTGACGGTGGCGGTGATGCGCCGCAAATACGAGCTTTAGAGGTACGGATCATATTAATCACTTACAATTATTTTTCCGACTATATTGGAGTCTCATTCCATTCTGACCAGACCAGTGTTTTTTATGGACCAATTGCCCCATTTTAGTTACTGGGGTAACTCGAATTGTCATCGGCATCATAATAATTGGCATCGCTTGTCAGAAAAAGTGTTGTTGATGCCACCATATTTTTATATTGGCTGCATCATTACATGGCCGCTTTCATTACAATTAAAATCGAATTTGATAATATTTTTTTCACTGCAACTTTGTTTTTTTTCTGGTTTTGGAGTTAGCTATTCCAATCAACATAATTATTCATGTTGTATTGAAATACAAATGGTAATAGCTAATGTATTATCGTTTATACAGGACGTAACAGACCTCACAAACAGAGACAGTCAGGCGTTGGCGCTGCAGTCGTTCGACGATGAGATGAGTCTAGCCATCGCCACCTCCTCCGACCTTGACACACCGCCTGTACCTATTGAATATGGTAAAATAATTTCACACATTTTTATTTTTTTACAGTTATTTAGCTTAGAAATAAGGTTTAGATGTTAAGAAATTAAAATCAAAATTATTATGTTCTTTGAAAATTAAGTTACTTAGAAAATTTTTGTTTACCTTTGTACTTGCTCTAATAATGCGTCTTGCATGTAATAATGCGTGTAAAAAAGTGAATTTTAAATCTCCGTGAACAGACGACAGCAGGTTAACGTACCCGAATCTGTCAAATTTTACCAATCGGTTGAAAATCTATTGAAGAAATTTGACAGATTGAGGTAACTTGATGCGCTGTCGTCTGTACCTCCTTTTATAGTATGTTTTTGTTTTTATATATAAATATAGTATTTTATGTACTTATACGGGCCTTCATGCCTGAAATAAATCGAGTTGTACATTAAAGTGAGATATCTTCCCCTAGACATGGACGAGGGCGAGTGGTCGGTATCAGTGCGAGGTACCGCCCCAGCACTCCCCGCGCCGCCCGCGCTGTCGCCGCGCGCCGCGCACTCCGCGCACGCGCAGCCCGCCATACAGGCCGCGCCCCGACACCCGGAGCCTGCGCAGCCTTCCACTAGCAACCAGGTACATGATGCTATAGTTTGGATAATTATTATTATGATCAGCATTGTTTTCTATTATATTATTATGTATGTATGCTAATTAGAAAATCTTTTCAATATGTAAGTAATTCTTGCTAATACAATATGCAAAAAATATATATGAAATGGTTTGACAGATAAATCATTTATAACACGTGAAAACGGTCGTTTCTTCCAGAATATTTTTTGTATATGGATCTCGACAAAATTATGTTTTCTTACATTCTCAAATCTTGTTTTACATCTCCATATTTATCGCAACACTTTTTTACAGCTACAATAAAACCTGTTCAAAAACATAACCCTTCTTGCCAGTCACATAAAAAACGTAACCCATAAATATTTTCGCACAGGTCCAATTACACACTCAGTCAGAAGACTCGATTCCAGTGAACGAATCCATAATATCATTGTTACTGAAGCTGCACTCGCAACTCTCGGGCAGACTCGATTCCTTCTCGCTCGATGAACCAGCTCCCGATACTCAGGAACCTATCGGTGAGTGCAATAATGATTTATCATCAACAAATTTTGTAAAAGAAAATCAATAATACTGTTCTGTGACATAAAAATTTTCTTACATAGAAAATCGCAGTATATTAGTTAAGTTTATATACCAAATAATTTCTATCCTCAAGGCAGGCCGTACACACATATTCGGATTTTACCCAATGTCCGTCTTTATTTGTAAAGTAATACGGTATAAAGATATTTATTTTAACAACAAAAACGGCAATGAGCCAGTTGCATTTGGTTAAAAAAAATGTATAAAATGAAAATTTCATAAACATTTCACAGTGCACCAGACATACCGACAGTATCGTCTAATGTTAATACTTATACATAGGTGACGGACCATACTTCATCGGCCGCGTGCTCCGCAAGCTGGCGGCTCTGGACGCACGTTGCGCCGCCGCCATAGCGCATGTCCGACACTCTCTGTGGCCGCACCAGCGGGAACGACAGGCAGAGCAGAGGGCACGGTATGTACTGTACTAATCTGTGTTATTCGGATTGTCTATAAGGTTTTTTTAAACAGACTGTAAAATCGTCATCGAATAGCGTGGCTGTGTCATTTGAAATTGTAAAGAACCTCAAAAGTGGAGACCGCATTGCGCCAAATGTAGGGGACGTTTGTTAAATAGCAATATTTGTAAGATAGCAAAACTAGAAGGCCAAGGTAAGTGGCGTGCCATAGGGGAAGCCTATATCTGGCATTGGCCAAATATGGAATGATAATAATAGCGACGTAATCTTAATAACTTTCTTATTCCCCAAACAGAGAACGTCGCGAAAAAGAAGAACGTTCCCGTCGAGCTCGAGAACGTCAGCAGCAGCTGATGCGAGAGTTCGCGCGGCGACAGCAGCAGTTCATATCCGCCATGCAGAACATGGACGGCGAGGCCGCCGCCGCCATGGACTGGGAGGAGGAGGAGGCCGTCGAGCGGGACTACGACTGCGTCATCTGCAATACTACTGCGCCTACCACGCCTAACGATCCTATAGGGCTGGTGGTGCTGCTGCAGGTACGTGTTATATTATACCGACAGCAGCAGTTCATGTCCGCCATGCAGAACATGGAGGAGGCCGTGTCGAATTGACGTCCCATCGGGCTATGAGAGTGAGGGAATAGGGAGTACACCTGTGTCTGCGCTAATGCTTGTGCACTATAATATATCCTGCGCAGCTGGCTGATCTCTTTATATGAGAACAGCCGCTATGGCCGATGATCGGCTACGACACCATCATTATTTATTATAACTTCTAATATTGACTGTGTGACACTGATCATAATACCTTGTCTCGCAGTCGACGTCAGTGCTGGGGCACCGGCGGCGCGCGGGCGGGGACTCGGCGCGGCTGGCGCTGTCGGAGGCGGAGCGCGCGCGGCTGCAGCGCCAGCACGACAGCACCGCCGCCGCGCACCACTACCGCCTGCACGACGACCTGCACCAGCACTTCGACCTGGTAACGTACACAATAACTTTACTTTATTAAAGGTTTTTTTACAAGGAAAAGTTTGTTAAAGTTAACTTTGTTTTTTTTTTCATTTGAAGTGCTAGTTACAATAGTAAAAATCCAAGAATTGGTTGATGCCATCCGTTTCTGTTTTTTATAAGTTGAAATAAGAGATATGGTTTTGTGAATTAATAACACACACAAACGTGTCTTTTCTATTGCTTTTTAAGTTTGAAATTAAATATTCATACNCTACACGATAACCTTACTTTATAAAAGATTTTTTTTACAAGGAAAAGTTTGCGTTAACTTTGTTTTTAATTTGAAGTGATATTACAATAGTAAAAATCAAAGAATTGGTTGATGCCATCCGTTTCTGTTTTTTATGAGTTGAAATAAAAGATATGCTTTTGTGAATTAATAACAAACACAAATGTCTCTTTTATTGCTTTTAAACTTTGAAATGCAGTATTTCTGATACCTTACCAGAAAGTTAGAAGGTCTCTTATTCGCACAGAGAAGGAATGGTCCAATATATCGTTGTCTCCTTAGGAGTCGTGGCTGGTGTCGGTGTCGGTGGGGTGGGAGGGCGGCGTGCACGTGGCGTCGTGCGGGCACCACCTGCACCTGCGCTGCCTGCACGCCTACCTGCGCGCGCTGCAGGCGCCGCAGCGGCCGCACAACCTGCACGTGGAGCGCGGCGAGTTCCTGTGCCCCGTGTGCCGCCAGCTCGCCAACTGCGTGCTGCCGCTGGCGCCGCCGCCGCCCGCGCCCAGGCCCGCGCCGCGCCAGCACATGCACAGCGCCAAGCTAGTGCAAGACATGTTGGAGAAGGATCATCCGCCGCCGGTGAGTCATTTGTTTTACTTAGTCAGCATTGTAATCTATACTAATATTATAAAGCTGAAGAGTTTGTTTGTATGTTTGTTTGAACGCTTAGCACTACCTCAGGAATTTATCAAATCGGACGATATTTTAGATATTTTTAGAATTTTTCAAATCGGACCAGTAGTCTCAGGAACAACTGGACCGATTTGAAAAATAATTTTAGTGTTAGATAACCCATTTATCGAGGAAGGCTACAGGCTACTTTTTATCCGGGTGCGCGCAGTAGTTCCCACGGGAAAGCAGGTGTAACCGCTGGCGGAAGCTAGTATGCGTATAAAGTGCCAGCAGTGTCTTCTTTTTTAGAAATAAAAATTAGAAGACACTGCTGACCTCTAAACATCATCAAAGTACGAGGATAGTGTAGAAAATGTAAAAGCATCATCCGCCACCCTAGTATCATTGGTGACTTGTATAATTATCGGCAGGATTTTGCTAACTCATATACGCATGGCATTGTAGTAGCTACCAGTCTGACCGATAACGCTCGAATACATCCGTGAACCAAGGACAAATTAATAGATCGTAAGAATTTGTCACATTTACGAAGACTTACCAAGCATAATCCCCTCCAGGCACCAAGTCGACTATCAGAAGCGATGGGCAAGGCAATGGAAGACATGACGGCGACAGCAGGCGGCAAGCTGAAGCAGCGCTACGGCTCGTCCCCGGCCGCCATCTTCACGTTCGTGGCGTCCCTCGTGCGCACCAATCTGGAGTGCGAGCTGGTGCAGAGGGGGGGCACCCTGCAGACCTGTGTTGCGCCACGGTATAAGCTGAGGAATGAGTGTATCGGTGAGTTTTGTGGATTTTGATTAATATTTTATTGGTAATGTTAGAAAAAAAAGCCGTTACTTGATTTTTTGTTAAGAGGAGAGTAGTTAGATTAGTTTTTTTTTTCTTAAATTTAATATTGATGAAGGTTGACATTGAAATTTTTGGAATGTCTTTTTGCGTATTAATTTTATATAGATATGATTACGTGATATTACAAGGCCTCATTCTCGTGTTATATTGCAACATATCTAAGTTATTTTTTGATGATAAAAGAAATTAAAAAAATATGTCTAGAAATTTTTGTTTCTCTAAGAAATGGCCGTATCGCTTTTTGCCGACATAACAATTTATTGCGATGAAAATTTTACTTTCAACAAATGTCACAATACATTACTTCAAATATACATGTCCACATTATTGCTCCAGTGCCACTACTAGTAGTAGCGGGCGCCCACTCGCGCGTGCTAAGCGGCGCGGGCGCCGGGTTCGGCGCGGCGGCGGCGTGGCGGGCGCTGGTCCCCCCGGCGCCGGCGCCNCATCTGCAATACTACTGCGCCTACCACGCCTAACGATCCTATAGGGCTGGTGGTGCTGCTGCAGGTACGTGTTATACCGACAGCAGCAGTTCATATCCGCCATGCAGAACATGGACGGCGAGGCCGCCGCCGCCATGGACTGGGAGGAGGAGGAGGCCGTCGAGCGGGACTACGACTGCGTCATCTGCAATACTACTGCGCCTACCACGCCTAACGATCCTATAGGGCTGGTGGTGCTGCTGCAGGTACGTGTTATACCGACAGCAGCAGTTCATATCCGCCATGCAGAACATGGACGGCGAGGCCGCCGCCGCCATGGACTGGGAGGAGGAGGAGGCCGTCGAGCGGGACTACGACTGCGTCATCTGCAATACTACTGCGCCTACCACGCCTAACGATCCTATAGGGCTGGTGGTGCTGCTGCAGGTACGTGTTATACCGACAGCAGCAGTTCATATCCGCCATGCAGAACATGGACGGCGAGGCCGCCGCCGCCATGGACTGGGAGGAGGAGGAGGCCGTCGAGCGGGACTACGACTGCGTCATCTGCAATACTACTGCGCCTACCACGCCTAACGATCCTATAGGGCTGGTGGTGCTGCTGCAGGTACGTGTTATACCGACAGCAGCAGTTCATATCCGCCATGCAGAACATGGACGGCGAGGCCGCCGCCGCCATGGACTGGGAGGAGGAGGAGGCCGTCGAGCGGGACTACGACTGCGTCATCTGCAATACTACTGCGCCTACCACGCCTAACGATCCTATAGGGCTGGTGGTGCTGCTGCAGGTACGTGTTATACCGACAGCAGCAGTTCATATCCGCCATGCAGAACATGGACGGCGAGGCCGCCGCCGCCATGGACTGGGAGGAGGAGGAGGCCGTCGAGCGGGACTACGACTGCGTCATCTGCAATACTACTGCGCCTACCACGCCTAACGATCCTATAGGGCTGGTGGTGCTGCTGCAGGTACGTGTTATACCGACAGCAGCAGTTCATATCCGCCATGCAGAACATGGACGGCGAGGCCGCCGCCGCCATGGACTGGGAGGAGGAGGAGGCCGTCGAGCGGGACTACGACTGCGTCATCTGCAATACTACTGCGCCTACCACGCCTAACGATCCTATAGGGCTGGTGGTGCTGCTGCAGGTACGTGTTATACCGACAGCAGCAGTTCATATCCGCCATGCAGAACATGGACGGCGAGGCCGCCGCCGCCATGGACTGGGAGGAGGAGGAGGCCGTCGAGCGGGACTACGACTGCGTCATCTGCAATACTACTGCGCCTACCACGCCTAACGATCCTATAGGGCTGGTGGTGCTGCTGCAGGTACGTGTTATACCGACAGCAGCAGTTCATATCCGCCATGCAGAACATGGACGGCGAGGCCGCCGCCGCCATGGACTGGGAGGAGGAGGAGGCCGTCGAGCGGGACTACGACTGCGTCATCTGCAATACTACTGCGCCTACCACGCCTAACGATCCTATAGGGCTGGTGGTGCTGCTGCAGGTACGTGTTATACCGACAGCAGCAGTTCATATCCGCCATGCAGAACATGGACGGCGAGGCCGCCGCCGCCATGGACTGGGAGGAGGAGGAGGCCGTCGAGCGGGACTACGACTGCGTCATCTGCAATACTACTGCGCCTACCACGCCTAACGATCCTATAGGGCTGGTGGTGCTGCTGCAGGTACGTGTTATACCGACAGCAGCAGTTCATATCCGCCATGCAGAACATGGACGGCGAGGCCGCCGCCGCCATGGACTGGGAGGAGGAGGAGGCCGTCGAGCGGGACTACGACTGCGTCATCTGCAATACTACTGCGCCTACCACGCCTAACGATCCTATAGGGCTGGTGGTGCTGCTGCAGGTACGTGTTATACCGACAGCAGCAGTTCATATCCGCCATGCAGAACATGGACGGCGAGGCCGCCGCCGCCATGGACTGGGAGGAGGAGGAGGCCGTCGAGCGGGACTACGACTGCGTCATCTGCAATACTACTGCGCCTACCACGCCTAACGATCCTATAGGGCTGGTGGTGCTGCTGCAGGTACGTGTTATACCGACAGCAGCAGTTCATATCCGCCATGCAGAACATGGACGGCGAGGCCGCCGCCGCCATGGACTGGGAGGAGGAGGAGGCCGTCGAGCGGGACTACGACTGCGTCATCTGCAATACTACTGCGCCTACCACGCCTAACGATCCTATAGGGCTGGTGGTGCTGCTGCAGGTACGTGTTATACCGACAGCAGCAGTTCATATCCGCCATGCAGAACATGGACGGCGAGGCCGCCGCCGCCATGGACTGGGAGGAGGAGGAGGCCGTCGAGCGGGACTACGACTGCGTCATCTGCAATACTACTGCGCCTACCACGCCTAACGATCCTATAGGGCTGGTGGTGCTGCTGCAGGTACGTGTTATACCGACAGCAGCAGTTCATATCCGCCATGCAGAACATGGACGGCGAGGCCGCCGCCGCCATGGACTGGGAGGAGGAGGAGGCCGTCGAGCGGGACTACGACTGCGTCATCTGCAATACTACTGCGCCTACCACGCCTAACGATCCTATAGGGCTGGTGGTGCTGCTGCAGGTACGTGTTATACCGACAGCAGCAGTTCATATCCGCCATGCAGAACATGGACGGCGAGGCCGCCGCCGCCATGGACTGGGAGGAGGAGGAGGCCGTCGAGCGGGACTACGACTGCGTCATCTGCAATACTACTGCGCCTACCACGCCTAACGATCCTATAGGGCTGGTGGTGCTGCTGCAGGTACGTGTTATACCGACAGCAGCAGTTCATATCCGCCATGCAGAACATGGACGGCGAGGCCGCCGCCGCCATGGACTGGGAGGAGGAGGAGGCCGTCGAGCGGGACTACGACTGCGTCATCTGCAATACTACTGCGCCTACCACGCCTAACGATCCTATAGGGCTGGTGGTGCTGCTGCAGGTACGTGTTATATTATACCGACAGCAGCAGTTCATATCCGCTATGCAGAACATGGAGGAGGCCGTGTCGAATTGCCGTCCCATCGGGCTATGAGAATGAGCGAATAGGGAGTGCACATGTGTCGGCGTAAATGCTTGTGCACTATAATGTGTTCTGCACAACTGGCTGATCTTAGAATGAGAACAGCCGCCATGGCCGACGATGGAATAGGAAGCCATCATTATTTATTATAACTTCTAATACTGACTGTGTGTGATTGATCATAATACTTTGACTCGCAGTCGACGTCAGTGCTGGGTCACCGGCGGCGCGCGGGCGGGGACTCGGCGCGGCTGGCGCTGTCGGAGGCGGAGCGCGCGCGGCTGCAGCGCCAGCACGACAGCACCGCCGCCGCGCACCACTACCGCCTGCACGACGACCTGCACCAGCACTTCGACCTGGTAACGTACACAATAACTTTACTTTATTAAAGGTTTTTTTACAAGGAAAAGTTTGTTAAAGTTAACTTTGTTTTTTTTTTCATTTGAAGTGCTAGTTACAATAGTAAAAATCCAAGAATTGGTTGATGCCATCCGTTTCTGTTTTTTATAAGTTGAAATAAGAGATATGGTTTTGTGAATTAATAACACACACAAACGTGTCTTTTCTATTGCTTTTTAAGTTTGAAATTAAATATTCATACAACCTTATTGGAATAATGGGGAATTCCTTTACGCCGGCTCCACACGTTGGCCCCAACGTTCGCCCCAACGCTATTCGTCCAACGTGTGGATCTAGAAAATGGCGTTGGCCCCAACGTTGGGGCGAGCGTTGGTAGTTGGCCGGCTCGTGTCGGTTTCATCAAAGGAATCCGCGCCAACGTTCGCGATCTGTCCACACGTTGGCGCTTTGCGCAGTTCTGTTTCAACACGCAGCGAGTGCGCACGTCGAGCGAGAATTACTTCTTCATCCATAAAATCGCCACCGGCGGCATGGACAAATGAAAAAGTTATCGAATTTTTGGAAATTTATCAAACGCATTCAATAATATGGGACGCAACCAGAAAAGACTATAAAAATAAAAAAAAAATTGGCTGATGCATAGCGCACCATTCATCATAATATGGGAAGGATTTTTTCTATTGAAGAATTAAATAAAAAGCGGGAATCATTAATGAGCACGTATCGACTTTATAGAACAAAAAAATTGTGAATCAGCAGATGATAATTTTTAAACCAAATTGGTTCGCTTTATTGCCTCATGGATAGCTTTCTTTCTCCGATTGTATGATAAATTATATTCTATTCTATTTTCATTTATGGCAATCCATGTCGATATGATGCATATTTATTTCGTATCTAGTGATCTTAATTGTTGCTCTTCTAGACATTATCTATCTATATTACTTTCCGGCATATACCTCATACTCAGAACAAATTCTAAAGTGCATTCATCATTACTAAACTAAACGCGCTCAGGCATTTCAATTTCTGTATCAAGACCATTCACATTGGCTGACGGGACAGGACTGTTTTATTGAGCCAACGTTGTGTACGCCCCCCGAGTTTGGGTCCACGTTGGTACGAGCGTTGGGGCCAACGCGTGGGACCGGCTTATTTGCACGGAACGACATTTTCTAATACATACCCTTGTTTATGCAGGAGTCGTGCTGGTGTCGGTGTCGGTGGGGTGGGAGGGCGGCGTGCACGTGGTGGGCCGTCGTGCGGCGAGCCACCTGCACTGGCGGCCTTGCACGCCTACGCTCGCGCGCTTGCAGGCGCGAGCGGCCGCCAGCCTGCACGTGGAGCGCGGGCGAGTCCCTGTGGCCCCGTGTGCCGCCAGCCTCGCCAACTGCGGTGCTGCCCGCTGGCGCGCCGCCGCCCGCGCGCGCCCCGGCGCCGCGACAACAAATGCACAGCGCGAAATTAGTGAAGACATGTTGGAGAAGGATCATCCCGCACCGGTGAGTCATTCAGACCGCTTTACCATGCGTACTTTCCTTATCCTGCCTCTCCCCCTTAGCCACGCCCCCGCTCTTCAGAAATACCATCGATACCGCCCGAAAATGGAGTAGCATCCGTCCTGCCTCCCGTGTGTATTGGTTGCCTTATGAGTGCTTTCTCGGAATTATGTTCCGCAGGCTTAGCTCGTTATACACCCATGTTGAGCTCATGACAACTTTATGGTTCTTGACCGATAACGCTCAAATATATGCGTGAATCAGCGAATAAATTATGTCGACCAAAAAGTAAAATACTACCCATTGTAAAACCATATTTGACAAGTCCTTAACTGTGTACACTAATTTATATTGGAACCAACTTGCATACACTTACAATTACGACCAATTCACCAAGGCATAATCCCGCCAGGCACCAAGTCGACTCTCAAAAGCGATGGGTAAGGCAATGGAAGATCATGAACGGCGACAGCGGGCGCCCACTAAGACAGCGCTACGGTTCGTCCCGGCCGCCATCTTCACGTTCGTGGCTCCCTCGTGCGCACCAACCTGAGTGCAGCTGTGCAGGGGAGGGGGGCACCCTGCAGACCTGTGTTGCGCCACGGTATACCGCGAGGAATGAGTGTCTTGGTGAGTTTTGATTAATATTTTATTGGTTATATTAGAAAGGAGGGTCGAAAAATGCAGTTTGATTACGAGGAGTGTGGGTTAGATAAGTATTTTTTTCTTAATTAAATAATGATGAAAAATTGATTTGCGTTGGTATTTTATACCAGATTGACTCTACGTGATGTTACAAGGCCTCACTCTCGTGTTATATTGCAACATATCTAAGTATTTTTTGATGATTTAAGAAATTTAAAAAATATATATCTAGAATATTTTGTTTCAAATATACAATGTCCACATTTTATTGTTTCAGTGCCACTCTAGTAGTAGCAGGCGCCCACTCGCGGGCGTGCTAAGCTGGCGCGGGCGCCCGGGTTCCGGCGCGGCGGCGGCGTGCGGGCGCTTGGTGCCCCCGCCCCCGCGCCCCCGGCCCGCACGAGCACCCCGCGCGGTGCCAGCGCGGGCCCGCAGCGCGCGCCGGTGCCGCTTGCTGCTCAAGACCCCACGGCGCTGCTCATGCAGTTTCCTGCTGCTCGGCGCCGCCTACGCCGCCCCTATCTGGATATGCGTGAGTTGTATATCACGTATTTCACTCATGTTAGAGTAATTACTGACAAATTGACGTCCGTTCAATTTTTATTGGTCTAATGTTACGGAAAATAAAATATTATACCTCTGTTTGGGGTCGTAAATATAAATATTATAATTGGTATTATTAACCATTGACATATAATTGGCCTTCAATTAAGCCATCTATCTAATTGTACGCTAATAGATATATGGTAACTTAAACTATACAAAATAATTTCACTTCTAATAAAGTATTTTTTAATAAGTCACTAGTGAAAATTAAATTCTAACCTAGCTACCCTATCCACAGAGGAGTTCCACATGCATAGTCCGCGGCACTGTACGCGCTGAGGCTACTAGTACCAGGTCGTCTGCCAGTTCCTCCCAACTGAGCGCCACCGCAGGCCGCGCTCGCCGCCGCCGGCAGGCCCGGCGAGCCGCGGCCTTGCGCGCCGACGCCAAGCTGCTGCTCGGAGCACTGGCCGGGTCAACCTCTTCACGGAAGACGGACCGCCTGGGCTGCAGGACAGGATCCACGATTGCTGATCTGCTCTATGGAGAAACAGTAACATTTGTCGCATTAAACCAAACATTGAATGAAGTAAAAATATATAAGCAACCATTAATAATCGATAGTTGAAGATAAACAAATCCCATTTTAAACAAATATTCAAATTTATACTAATCACAAATATGAATTTTTATTTCTTCATCTCTCGATTCCAGCAAGTTCCCAATATTACTAAAGGCACCTATACGCACAACAAAACATTTTGCCCTACAGTTACAAGAACTGCTCCTGCCGTCTTCCGCATCGCCGCCTCCTGCGCACCACACTGTACGCAGCGAGTTGCCGAGGTGGCCACTCCGCGGCAGGAGTTCGTGCGTCGCCTACTACCTGGAGCTCGTCACCGACGGCATGGAGTGGAGCGAGTGGTCCGCCGGCAGGGCCCTGCGCCCGACTCGCCTCGCCGCCAGGGCTGGGCAGAACAGCTCGGGTCTGCTGCTGCTAGAGGACAATTAGTCGTGAGTATACTTGATGATCTGTTGAATTGTCAGGGACTGAGACTCGCAAAATACCTCGGCAACATATGTCGATGCTCCGTTTTCCTATACTAATTGTGTTGTGTTGTGCAGGTCCGGCGACTGCTGCGGTCGATGGCGGTGGAGTGGTGCCAGCCGGCGCTGCTGGCGCTGCCGCCGCGACTACGACCGCCTGTTCACGTACTACCACGAGCGCGTGTGGCCTGCAGTGCGGCGCCGTGCCAAGGAGGGCCAGTGTCTGTCTGCTTGCGCACCCTCGTCTGTCCTCAAGCAGCCCTGCTGCCGCCAGCCAGGTGGCGAGGCGTGCAGGTACTGTATCCGCTGTGCCGCCAGCACGCAGTAAGAGTGAGAGCTCAGACTGCTGAGGTGTGTGGTTGTGTTGCAGCACGCGATGGAGTGCGGCGGCGGCACCGGCATCTTCCTGGTGGTGACGTCCACTGTACATCATCGTGATCCGCGGCCGCCGCGCCTGTCTGTGGGCTCGCTCTACCTCGACGACTACGACGAAGAGGATGCGGACCTCAAGTCAGTATACCACCAATATATACCATAACCCATATCCATCCCAGTCTTGACAAACTGTAAACAACTGAATGCATTCAGTCTCTAAATATGTCAATGCAATTAATCTTAATCTAGTAGTAACCTAGATTATTTACTACGAAAAAACATTTTTTTACGCATTTTTTTGTAGTTCTCCAGGTTAACCTTTTTTAGCTGCTTTAATTTTTATCCACAGACGCGGCAAACCCTGTACCTTAGCCAAGACCGTCTGGAAGCTGCAAGCGCAATGGTTGCGGCACCGCTTCGACCACACCAAGCGCACCTGGGTGTGGCATCGCGACTCGCTCTGAAACTACCCACTAACATACTGCGATTATATCTACTTTTATAACTCACTGACGAACACACAGCCGGGAAATATTTTATTTAGAGATCCTACTATAAACAGCGGGTTTAATAAACTTTGTATATGTTATTGATGGGACTGTCAAACGATCTCATTTTGCGGGCGATAGTGTTTAAAAGTCTCGTTGTAAAAATGATAAATTCTGTCGTGATCTGCTGTAAATATATGAGAAGTTTTCAGATGATTGTTATTGCTATAAAGGGTTATGTTTCACATTATGTAGTCACTACGTAACAACAAATATAGAATTATTTGCCAAGTGATGTGGTGAAAATACCCCTAATTATTTACTAGACTCGTAATATTTCACCCTGGCTGCATTCCAGAAATAAATTCAAGTCATCTAAATCGTTTCAAGTTGAATTTAGTTGATTTCTATACTATATCTTTGAGACTGTTAGTAATGAATTTATGTATGTTCGGTCGCGTGGAGTCGGTGCCAAACCTTACTACTTAAAAAAACTTGCCTTGCGTCCGTCAATAGACCAAGATAAATTGTCTGTTACTCGGAATAGTCAATATTAGAGTTTCTCTATAAATATACGATATTTAATTAAAATAAATCGGTTAACAAACTCGAATAAAAACATAATCTTAGATAACAAAATTACATTGTTGCGGTCAATTAAGCCTTACTCGAACACCATTAGTTGTCGTATTAACAAAGTCTAATAGTTATTAACAAATCTTTAAATATCTATCTATAGCTGTTTTAATAAATGTTCAATCATAGAAATTCATATTTTCGCATATTTCTCATTCACCATGTGAACGCGTATTTTTAAAACCATACAATAAAGAAATAACAAATTATAAAAGTGTCTATATCCAAAATATTGTGAATTTGGGCTTGAGCACATAGATATATATTTCGTGTGCTCAAGTTCTACAAATCACTAGTTAATCAAAACATGTGTTGCCACGTATATTTTCATATTAGAGATTATATGTAGCTTCCGCGCTAACCCGAGTTTAGGCGCTAGAGTACGTCCCATAGGAATAATTAACCGACGCGAGTAGTAGTACGCGTAAGCCTTGCTACACTTTCATAGTGAAAACTTTAGTCATTTCATTAGAATTATTTTCGTTTAGTGTTTGTTTTATTATTTATAATAACTGTAACTACTAAATCTACAAATACATTACCTTTATATGTGTTGAACGATTTCTAATCCTTCATTCATTTGAATGATATGAACTATTTGTGCCTACATTTGCTTGAGTTTTATTATCAACATGATTAATATAATTCACGCTAAATTTTCTCATGCATGACCCCTATACAAAAGGAATATATACAAAATTGCCTAAAATGTTATCGTCACCCAGCATAGGCTTATTTTCAGCCTTATACATCTACGCTTACAAATTCTGTTTTTCACTTTAAACTAAGCAATAACTAGGTAACGAATGTAAAATTCTACAGAGTTATGTTATTTACTGGACTATAATTTTGGGTATATATTATAAATAATTATTTATTTACATAATCGATCATTGTAACTCCGTGAGATGGAGAATACTCGCAATACATGTATCGAAGTATGCCTTATCAGAATAACACTTATTTACATAACGTACAATAGGAACATAATTGCAGTACATATTATAGTAAAATTATTACTTGTTTGACTATTTAACTAAATGTGTTATAGAAGTAAATTTTCTAGTGTTTTATTTGTAATTGAGTTGGGAGTGTGGCCAGAGAAAAAACTAATTGTTTGAATAAAGTGTCAATTTATGAAATACGTGCCCCGGAGTATTTAAATTAACCAATGTCTTGTTGGTGAACGCCTCCGCATTTTCCTGGCCACGCTCTTATAAAAAAAAATTGTTCAATAAGGTCTATGAAATTTATACTGTGTCTAATGTTTGATCAAACTTACACCGTGACAGTACAAGAATCCAATCAATTCTTCCCAACTTAGCGCACCGCTAAACTTACGAACCCTCATGTTTTGCAGCCCAAATGTTTGGTCAAACATTTGAAATGTGTTGCCAAGTATTTCATAAAAAATATATTGTCTTGTTTACATCCTTTGATGGAGCGGAATGAGTTTCAGTCTGTAGGATCACTATGGAAACACGTGTTCACGTAAACAAGGCGAAATCTTGAACATTGTAAATATAACTTCGACTTCATTAGGGATGTCCAATGGTGTTGTTAGGGCTGTGAATACGTATATTTTAAATTTTCTCGCTCCTCTGTGGACACGGTTGACGAATCACTTTAGATTTTAAAGACGATTAATTATTATTTTATTTTTTTCATATTTTTATAATAGGATTATACTACGATTTTAGCGAGTAGCTTGCGACTTTCCTTACCTAATAACGATTTTAACTTTCTCTTTCTCTCAGAAATATGAAAATGTAACTAAATAGGTATCAATTTTAACCTTACGGAACAATGCCACGGCAAGGCTTGCGAGGTATGATGCTGACAAAAGCTTTTCGTTGCCTTCCAACATCGACAATAAGAGCCTGACGTTGAATCAGTTCACTATGAGTTATGGTGCTTCATCTATCGTTTATCTCTCGTGTGCAATTTGGATGCTTTTGTTTTATTCCCTGTATATTACTTTCTAGTCCTCAAAAAAGTACATTTTTCTGTTTTTATAAAATTTAGTGTTTGTATCTAGTTTTAGTGTTAACTAATTGTAGTTTTATTATTAAGCTATTATCATTTTAAATTTGTAATCACAACGAATTGATTCTGTAATTGAAATTAACGATGTGTAGAGTATTGTTCAAAATTGGTAAATATTTGAGCAGTCAATATTTACGATTATTTTTTACTGTTTTTAATTTGTCACGTGAATGCGACAGCTAGCGAAACCGAATAGTAGTTTGTCGAAGTGTGGCATGTAAACATATATATTACTTTTTGTTATGAATTCCTCTGCTACATTACAAACTCATATAACAGTCTTATACAACAGCTGTGACTAAGTACTAGACTGGTATTGTCACCCGCGCCGGAGTCCGCACCGCCCCAGATATGTTGTTAAACTTGTGTATGTATATTGTTCTTGTATATATTCAATCATTAAAGTTGTTGATATTTCTATCAGTGTTCTTATTTCCATTCCAGAATACCATTACAATAGTAAAAATACAATAGTCATAACTGCTACATTGCGCCCGCGTCATCGCATTTTTATTTGGTATAGAATTTGTAACAAAATAAATCTGTGATGTAGGAAAATAAAGGTAAGGTCCAAATAAAAGGTACAAATTCTGTTAAAAAGTTTATAATATTGTACATCAACTATGATTTGTTTAGAGGTAGAACATCCTACTCTTAAATTAACGGCTAACGTGATTACAATAAATAGTTAATTTTCCATAATCGCCGCGTTAATATCATTTATAGGGGAGTGAGTAACCGAAATAACGTAAAATACTTATTGCGAGCAGGTGCAGTCGGGGGCAGGCACTCTCTTATCTCTGGGTACGCTAGGTAGTTAATAGTTGCTTTTTTTACAGTTTTTGCAAGAGATAATTTTGTATACACACGAACTCGGGATCAAATACAATTTCTAATTCTTGCCCGTAACGCTCGTCCATGCCGTCATAAAAACTTCCTACCGCGATACTTAGGGTCGATTTAATAGCCGCAAGTCGAGCGCGATCGAAGCGTCTTTCCAAAACCGAACATACAAAATTCAACTTAACTCCACAGGCGTAATGCCACACGATTATTCGGAGAATTTAAAAAGACGCGCGCATGTCGTCGGATTTCGCTGCGCTCCGCGAAATTCCGCACGAAAACGCTGATTGGTGCGACGCGCATTCGCGACGCCCATTAGCAACCCACGCCATCGATCAGTCGGAAATTGGCCGCGTCGTGTTACTACAACGTGAGAAGTGCGCGCGCATTTCGATGCGAATGCGCGCGCATTCGTGCGGTCTCGCTTTAGTTGCAAAAATTGACGCTTCGTGCGCTTCGACTCTGGCTAGTATAAATGACGCCTTAAGTGAATTTTAATCGAAAAAGAACCATGTCCTACTACTTTTAATTTTATGCACGTAACTAACCATACACAAGATATGAATAAATATTTTTTTCAGACTACTTTCCCATCCAAAATTCACTAGAGTTTTAGATTGAAGTAAAATAATCGGTCCCAAACTGCATCCCGCTCTCAGTTATTATAAAATTAATTTTAATCAAATTATTATAAAAGTATATATTACAATAGTTGCTTCAAACTGTATCGTTAAACTTTACAATTACGACATACAACAATGCAAAGTCAACTATTCTGTTTATTTAACCTGTTATACATATACTATTTGCAACGACACTTTGAAGGATCTATATTAAATAAAATATAAAAAAAATATATACAAAGTACTTCATTTTGGTTCATCTTCGAAAAATAAAAGGTTTTTCTTACTTTTTTATCACAGAAAACAATAAATACTATCAAACAAATAAGAATGGCAACTAATGGCAAATTAATCTATGCCCTGCTTCGTGAATGTTACAC
>NWSH02000525.1:10794751-10808700 GCA_002382865.2 Heliothis virescens | reverse complement strand
GCTTACGTTACAGAGTAAACCTTTGAACATTACTTTATTGTTCGTTAAGTTTTTGTTCAAGAAAAATAATTGTAAATACACAGTACCAATGTCTTAGGAAAATAGGATGTTGCTAAATTCTCTAGATTTGTATACCATTTGAGTGTACGCGACTATAAATAAAAGCTGGCGAACCTTTTTTGAGGGCTTCGTGGGGGGTGTACAGTGAAAATAATCATGTTTTGAAGTAAACTTAGTGGCATGTGGTACCTTTTTAACCAGTGGTTGACCTTGCATTTTTACACCTGTTTCAATACTTACTGGTAGTATTTTCATAATCAGTTAGCTACTCTGTTACCATTGATCATGGGTGAAAAAATTTATTTACAAAAATATTACATAAATAGTTGAAACAAAGTTTTAATAATTTTATATCATTAAATTATGTGCAAAAAATATTCTTATTTAAAAATTATAGATTAGTCCAGGCATCAATACAAACCCCTTAAAAAATAATTACAAAGTTGGGTAATTAAATAACTTAATTTTGTTGACTTTTATATGTATACTACTCATATGGCATCATAAATGACTCATTATTGAAATACAAAACATTAGGCATATCATATGCTAATGCATACTTAATAATAATTTTATGAGCCACATTCAGCAAGTACTAATAACTTTATTCTAAAAGTTTTCGCCCCTAAGACGACCCACTGACCTTTAATTACAGTGATTTTCTAAGCTCTGTCTGGAGTTTAACTCTTATAATTATAAAAAATCTATTGGTTTACAAGTATACTCATTGATATGTAGATCATCTAAATCTTGCTGCCCTTTTCCAATCATTTTGGATCAAAGTAAATACTTAGTGCTTTCATTCGTCTCCATCAGTCATCATAAAAACCACTACTAAATCCAAAAAAAACATCTTAGTTATATTATCTCTTAAATGTGTCATTTAGTACTTAATATATCCTCCATAATTTGTTTAGAATCATGAATATTACATATTTTATTCTGAGTGAAGATAAGAATATGTATAAGATGCCACCGAGTTACCGAACCAATACACTTGTCCATCTAATTACCCGACATTGAGAGACGGCTAAGTATGTATGTCTGTAATTATACAAAGCAGTCAACGGCAAATATTTTTTTGTGCACAATATTCATTCCCATAGAATATATTAAGTTACGTTGAATGCAAATTATTTGGTGGTATCATTGTTATTTTTATCATGACTGCACTGGTTTGGAAGCAAAACACATTATCTTTAGTTAATGTTGATATGTTATAATTTCTGTTCATGATAACAAACAAAAAGATAAAATAAAAGGGAGATCCCCCAAACATTGAATTTTTTACCGAGTACTATACCTACTTCTAAGGTACTTGCAAAAAAATTGATAGCATCTTTTAGGCACCAAAAGTTGAAAATTCATGGTCTTGTGAACCAACTATTGACTGAATATTATTTTAAAAGCCTTAACTGTACTATGAGTATTACTGTATCATAGTTGAGAAAAATCCCATTCATTGGTCAATTAATGACACCTTCGCTCTATAAATCACTTAAAAGCTAGTAAACAAAGCAATGAGCGAAGACGTGATCTAATCACTACAAATATAAATGCATCATGTAATATTTAAATAGAGTTTGTTTAAGCATTATGTTAGGCGTCATCTTCCGAGAAAAGGAGGACCGATTCCGATGACCGCAACTAAAATAAACAATGAAATAATATGTAAACACGTGAACAATCTGTGTCACAGCTATTTTTGTTACAACTTCATGAAAAGGACGATTGAAGTAAGTCAGAAAATCTCCTTGGGGCTACTTATTTTTAGCGCGCAAGCAATGCCACCCCGTTGAATTCCCTTGCAGCTGTAATAAAATGGCTGAATCGTGATTTTCGCGGCATTTTTTCGATACCGTATTTCGAATGCTGTGAGTTGTCAATTTCCTGCTGTCTGCGTCTTGTCTGTGGTGCAAAGTTTGATGAGTTGCGAGTCACCAAGGAAATGATATTCCGAATCGTTGGACCGTCTTGTTGATGTCGACGACAGGTCATGTCTTCGTAATTCTCCGTTTCTAAAATATTTAAGTTTTATTTCAATTTCATGGTGAAATAAGGATCATTTTATTCTGATTGCAAAAAAGTACATTCAACAAATTGCAAGACCCCAAGAATGATATTAGCATTTCTGTTTTAGTGAACTTAATGCATAAATCAACCGTGATTATAGCCGATGTGTCAAGAAATTCACTAGACATGATGATTCCGAAACTCCTGCCTTTTTTTCGGCGTGATAATTATTCTAGTGGCGTTGCACCAAGTGTCTAACACCTTTATTTACACTCATTACGATAGAAGCCTATAGCCAGGATGACACACGGCGGGTCTGATGTCATCGCTCAAGGTGCCGCCTGAGTGGCCTTTCATCATGTTTTCCTTGTATTATTGTTTGTTTGTTATAAAAGAACTGAGAACACTTGTACTATTGAAAAATATACCGTAAAGAACTACAACGCTGTCTGTGTTAAAATTGATAAGATCGCAACGTCGCTGTCTTGCCACCTTAGTTGTTAATTATGATGACGTGAATTATTTGTGGCAAAGATATTAAAAATGTTTTGATGAATATGAAAATTCCAATTCTTGAAATGGACCATTGCACGCAAATAAACTTGTCTAAATGGGCCATGAAATACCACAAACAGGATTGTATCCAGAACCACAAAACCTCCCATTGACAATACAGGTCTCGCTACATAAATTAAATCAGTAGCTATTCTAGTTCGGCTCACTGAAGTCTCAATCAGTTTTGAGGCAGACCACAGACATGTTTGTGCCTCGCCTGTAACCGAGCCTTTGGAATTTGAATTTGAAATAGTTCTATTTGGGTCCATGGGGTTTATGGCATGGCTTACTTTGACTTGACGGTCGCGCAACTGCATAAATTAAATGAAGTGCAGTAAACATTTTATGCTTTCCGCTATCTTGATGGTTTGAAAATACTGTTATGGCGGGATTCCACCAAAATGTGTGCTCGCGAGTCCATTGTTCGCGCACGAAGGTTGCAATTTCGCAGACATTTTAGAAATCTTCGTACGCAATTTGTTACAGTGAGCAGACCAGAAGAAATATTTGTGTGATTGCCGCACACTGGTGGAATCTCACTTTTATGCTTCAACATTACCTAAGCGCTTCTCCAACCTTCCGATTTGATTTAATAAAACCCATTCATCGAGAGACATTATTTTGAACCCGGTAGCTAATCACAAAATGAGCTGTGACAGTTGATATATCGATAATTAAAAAAAAAAGATTGATTACAATCCAATTACAAATCAATATGCAGAATTCGGAACCGGTTGCACTTGGTGCCTTGTTCCGGTTCAAGTACCACACAAAATAGGCTCCATAAAAATAAAAACATTATTTTCTGGGAAACTGAGATAAAAATAGACTTTAAAAATGTCTGTAACTTGTACGCTTGTTTATTTTTTGCTAATTCATGTTTCTGATTATTCAAATCAGCAAGTTTTTGTTTCAAAAGCAACGACTTAATTGTCAATAGTGTATAATTAAGTAACTGTATAATTAAGATGTGAATGGTGTTTGCTTATGTTATCAGATCAGGAACAAGTATTCGATATTATCACCGTTATGCTGGTATCTCTTGATGTTTTCCGTTTCCCAAGCTTATGCTCGAGTCATTGAAGGCTTCCCGTGGGAACATCAAAATTTCCCAGCAGACTTGTACAAAAACTACCTATGCTTCTATAGCGAGTCTGGCTATATCTTATAGCCTTTGATTGCAGTTTCAGACAGATTTGTAACTGTTTGAGCAATCATGGCTGCGATTGTTTGCTTTGCAATACGATTGAAATCTCTTTGATTTCCCATCTCAAAAGTAGTGAAATTCTCCAGTTTGCTTAACTGAATAGATCAACTTCATGCTGGAAAGAAAATTGAATTCGGAAAATTTAACCAAGGCCCACCAAGGCATAAATTCAAGCTAAGTTCTGAACTCGTCTATGACCCAAGTTTACATTTTTTTTGCACGTTATTGTGCCTTACATTATCATCATCTAGCTTTCATGACAATTTTCTTAGGGGTGTTGGCGCAGCATGTCTTCCTTTTCCATAATTGACTTCCGAACATAAGGATTTCCAGTCATGAATGGCAATCCTATCTACTCCAATCAAACGTTACACCCTTCCAAACATTTCAAATTAGGAGCACATCAACCATTAAACCTATTGCACAAACCAGGCCAGCATCACTCAAGGAGTCATATCAACCAAACAGTACTTGTCAAATACTTTCACGGCGTACGCACATTAACGAAATAGGTCGCATCAGTTTAATGGTTTATTAATAACGTATTTGTTGCGTACATGAGAGAATGCAGCATTGCGGAATGGGACCGTTCGTTTGTATGCAGTTAACTGGTGGTACTAAATTAGCGTAATTTTCTTTCAGCTTAATAGCCTAATCGAAGCTATGGAACCATTAATAACTATATCGAACTAAGAGCACGTTACTCTTGGTTAAAAGCACTGTGTTACGCACTTTCTGTGTTACTGTTTAATTGCCAGTTTTCTGCTCTCATACTATTTTGTTTGAGATCAGAGCATGTCTTTCATCTCTATTGGTTACTTTTTGGTACGATGTGGAAAGAATAATCAGAAGACTCGTTTCTAGTTCCATCTCATCGCAAAAAAATCCGCCAAATGATAGCATCTTCTGCCAATCATTTCTTGCGACAAATGTCCTTTAACTTGCATTTTGTTTTACCTTGCTTAACAGAAATGAATTGTCATCTATAGCTCGAAGAAATATTACCAACACTTACCTTCCACAATCCAATCTCTTAGTTTATACAATATCTCCAAGAAGCGCATCTTCCAAACAAACTGGACGCTAATTGACCGGCAACTAATTAAGGACAATGGGCCCAGTTAGCCGTGCAACATGTGCTGCATATCTGCATTTAACTGCAAATATTATATCCGTTTTACTGCCTTACGCTGTTTGGGCATGTGCGAAGTTTAATATTACAGTGTATGGACTAAAAGGCTTCTTTGTAGCTTTGGAGGCCTATTTTAAGGATCTGGATATCTGGTATCAAAGGAACATTTGGATACTGACTGCGAGTCTCAAGAAGTAAGGGCTGTGTGTAATAAAGAGCTTTACAACTTTTGCAACAGTTGTAATATTAATGGATCGTGTCTGCTGAGAGTCTTCAGGTTTACATGTTACTCATTGTACACTTAAAACCATGTCAGTTAACTATAGACATGTGCCTGTAAACTATCTCTGATCTAAAATGAGGCAAAATATGCGTTCACAGATAATAATTAATTGGCATAATACTTGAACCATGAAAAGAAATGGCTTCAAACCAATTATCGGCTATCGGCCGTTCCCAATAACTTATCTAACCGTGGATTGGCTTACTAGAGATAGGAATTTGACATTACTTGTATGGGGCTAATGTCAAAATTCTATCACTAGTAAGCAAATCCAGAGATAGACAGAATATTGATTTCCGTATATCATCCACCTTTGGCTATCCTTCAAAGTCTTCGAAGCGAAGTCGTGACCGCAGCAGTAATCGCTAAAACTATTTAGATAAAAACAAACTAAAGTCACGTTTTTGACGCCTCTAAACTAATTACCTCTATACAATAGTGTTGGCAGTAGCACGTGTCTCGGCTTATGATGTCATTGAGTATTTCTACTTGGTTGGGGAGTTAGAACACCTGGATTACGTTTTAAAACCGGCCAAGTGCGAGTCGGACTCGCGCACGAAGGGTTCCGTTCCATTATCTTTGTTTTTCATACAAATATATGAATAACAAAGTTATAATTTGCGGTCACTGAAAAAGTGCTATATCTCAAAAACTACTGACTGTATCTTGTTCAAACCAATTTTGGTTGGTAGTTTTTATTGAGATCTATAACATATATTTTTTTCAGATTTTTCACTCTGGTAGTTTAAGAATTAGAGGGGGGGGGGACACACATTTTGGCACTTTGGGAGTGTCTTACGCTAAAATGATTGACTTTAGGAAAAAGTGGTTTTAGAAACCTCAGTACCATTTTTTAAGACCTATCCATAGACACCCCACATGTATAGGTTTGATGAAAAAAAATATTTTTAGTTTCAGTTTCATGTATGGGGAGCCCCCCCTTATATTATTATTTTTTTTATTTTTGTACAAAATTCGTAAAGCGGTTAACATAATACATCTACCTACCAAGTTTTAACTGTGTAGTCCTAATAGTTTCGGAATAAAGTGGCTGTGACATACGGACGGACGGACAGACAGACAGACAGACATGACGAATCTATAAGGGTTCCGTTTTTTGCCATTCGGCTACGGAACCCTAAAAATGGCCACATTGTGCAGATGTTTCACGTAACTCTTATGGGCAACATAAATACTATATAAAGAGAACATACAGATGACCTTTGCAGACCAAGTCTTAAATTACTTCTCTGAGTCTATAACCTTATAAAACAAAGTTTCCAAAAGTGGCAATGCTCTTTATGAAGGGTCTTACACTTCTTTAAACCGAAGTATATGGCTGGTGATTATCCGCCTTCAGGATCCTGCTTGCCACTCAGAACGTAAACGTAATCCATCTTTATTTATCTTGGACATTCGGTGCAATGGCTCAGTTAAATTGTCCATGATTCTTTTGATTGAGTCACGCTAAGATGTGGTTGCCAAGACTTTTTCACGATTCGTGACTAAACCTAAGAGCTATCGGTTCATGTTTTTTATTGCCAAGATTATTACAGCTTTTGGAAAGGCAGAAAGAGGAGCGCTGGCATTTAGATGGGTATGGTACAATAGCGCAAAATAAGAACCTCATTTTTTCGCCCTTTCCACTTGAGCTCCGAACAGTACAGTGAACTATACCCGTGACATTTACTCCACTATACGTGGTACATTCACCGTCACAAGTGTTCGCTGATCTTTTTAGTGAACAACAGTGTTTTTATGCTCTGATTCACTGCGAAAGGTCGTCGCGACTGTCCGCGAAATGTGGGCGATGATCGTATTTCGTGACGAGCCTTTTAACGAGTGTAATCATATCTGTACATAAGTTATTCATACTTAATGTGTGTCTCAAAGGATGGTGCACGATTTTATTAGATGTCTGGTGAAAATGCCATGTTAGTGTGAAAATGCAACGGTCAAGTCGCTCTCACTTCGTCTATGGAGATGCAATATACCTAGAAAGTTATTTGTACGATCACATTACTTAAACATGCAAGTTTTTTTTACACACGTTATAAACCTGACAATCTAAGGGTTTGATAGCTTATTATTGTCACAGTGAGGCCACTGATTCCTGCACCTGGTGTTTCTGAATACAATGTTATTAGTATACTGGTCGACTGCTTTGTAAACTGAGGAAAATGCATACACTATGTCACTTTAAATAGATGTTCTATTATAATCATTATCATTGAGTTTGCTATCAATTGTTTCAGTATTTTTATCCGCATCAATGATCCGTATATTGATCAAAACATAATATCATGGTTCTCCTCCTCGAGCTAGGCCCAAAATTTCACTGTCTCCATACAAATCTTTCTATTGGCGGAATCTCACTGAATCAGAGTTAGCTGGCTTGTACTGCAAACTGTATAGAATTTTGGAAATAGGCATAAAAACATAGGTTTAACATTGAAAAACCCTTTTGGTTTTACCACAGTGCCTTTTCTATGAAGAATACCTTCATCGCTTTATTATGAAACAGTTTCAATTCAGCGTCATAGTCCATTACAGACGTCATGATATAATATAATGGGTAAATATTGTATTGTTTTCCTATTCTTTCATAGCAAAATGTGACTGAAGTTTGTTTGTCACATCCTGAATGAGTAAGAAGTACCTACAGGTAAAGATTCACACATATTATTATGTACTTCTGTTGTAAGTTCATAGTCATCATCTTCCTATGCCCTTATTCCAATTTGTTATTTGTGGTCGGCACACCATGTCTTCTTCTTCCATACCTTCCTATTTGACGTCATCTCATAAGTAACACTTTTGCCATATCGTCTTTGACCCAAACTATCCATCCTTTCCTTGGCAGTCTTCTTATTGTTCTAATAATTTGTCAGGAGAATTTTGAAACTTTTTTACTACTTGATATGGATATTCAAGGGCCAAGAGGATAGTCTTTATAACAAGTTTTTGCAATCCTTGCTATTACCGGTCAGTTTCACAGGATCCAGATAAAATTCTGCTGTTTCTGCGATAGAAATATTTTTAATTTCGATTTTTACGGCATCAACATTCAGATAGCTTAGATTATATAGAACTTTATCTGGTACCTGTGAAACTGGCCGTAAAGTGTTTCATACTATTATTAACTGTGTTAACTGCTTTGTGCGAGAGTTGGGATCTATTAAAAAAAACCTTTGAGTATGCGAAGATAAGTGGGATTATCTATACATAACATACATTATTAGGTATATTATAATACTTAGTGTTATTTACTGTTTCAATGTTAGTTAGTGATACAAGTATACTGCCATACTTATCTCTAGATATCGATCGATTAGCTATCGATAGGTTTCGAAAATATGAAGTCTTATCAGTTTACCAGATACCTGGCCACTTCAGACAGGAAAATTCAATACAGCAAAATGTTCTGACAAACACTTGTATTGCGATTGGACTTGAATAGATAGATAATGTATTATGAATGTAGTGTTCCCATAGTAACTTACAGCATAGACCACAATAAATTCAAAAGTACCGGCAGCGTATGGGGGATTTGGCATGTTTTTTGCAATTCTTTTCCGCTTTTTGCAATTTTTCTTTTCCGTCAAGTGTGTAGTTAGGAGCCTTACCATAGAGCTTCAAAGGACTTGTGTGAATTGGAGCTGAGTTTTTTCAAAATGTTACTTTTCTCACAACCGTCTGTAGCGAAACTACGGCAGTCTGGAAACTATAAAACTTCATTTGATGACTTCACCCCTATTCACTCGTAGCAATTCTGTAATTTTTAGCGTATCACGAGTAAAGACTAGCCTAATTTTATTTTTATAGTAGCCTTTTTATCGTCCCACTGCTGGGTACAGGCCTCCTCTCACACAGAGAAGGATTGAGCATTAATCACCACGCTTGCTCAATGCGGGTTGGTGATTTCAGACTTTATAGTCCAGGTTTCCTCAAGATGTTTTCCTTCACCTTTTATCAGCCATTGGTGTCTAAGATATACTTAGAAAGTACATCCAAGACTAGCCTAAATAGCAGAATAATTTTCTCATTACTAAATCTTTGGTTTTGGAACCCCCCGTGCCTTAGATAAATCTTGATCTCCGCTTCCTCGCCCCAAAGAAAAATAAGGACATCCGCACACGGGCGACTCTTAGCTGCAAATGTGTTGGCACTCTGCTACTCTTCACGTGTTCGCGTAATGAACAATAAGTGCTTGAGACATTAGCGAGGTCGCTGACCGAGTCATAAGGTGAGGTCACTGTGGTGACGGAGCGGGGAGAGCAGCGGGGCTTGATGAAGCTGCAACAAAAAAATGAAAAAGTCAATTAAAATGTTACACCTCTGAACTGTGTCTTAGTTTCAAGTAATAAGATAAGGGGGTTTTGCTGTCGCGTGACTAAAAACTGATAATTGCCGGCCATTTGGGTTTTTGACTCTAGGTGGCCCAAAAGAGATGGTGACAAAATGATATTTACTCTATGAATCAGTTTACTATAGAAGTAAGTCCTGACATCAGCAGAAAGAAAACTTGGAACCTAATCACCATTCTCTGAAGCTCATGTAAAAATCGCTCCCGCTCAGTTTGTGGTGGCACCTCGCCTATAAACGGTCTCGCCATGATTGTGCGAATGCTCACGCCGATTACAGTGACAGTATTATGCAGGGTTGTTAGAGAATCTACTTTTTACTAGACGCGGAAACGTGGAGAGAACTTACATCCTAGGTTGCTTGCCTCTTTCATTATATTGCGATAAAGATATCTTACTTCAATAGACAGCAACGAAAATTAAACTAGAAGAAATTCTTCTTCTTGTAGTGCCTCTCCGAATAACGAAGATTGGCAGTCAGCTCTACATATTTCTTGCAATCTTTGGCGAGGTACAAACGTTTGGCCACATTCGACATTTTTGTCTAGAGTCCATTTTTCCTCCGGCCAACATATCTTTTGCCCACTACTTTAAGAAATAATCATCTGCCATTAGGTCCTCCAGGATTTGGATGAAGAGTAACACAAAAATGTCCTATCAGTCTGATCGAAATTGGTTCACAAAATCACAATTCACAAAAACACAAAATAAAGCTAGCACAAAGTCAGTATAGTTCTTTTATCATTTATCTGTGCTTTTAGCACAGTGTCAGCTTTCATAGATGTGCATCTGAGCCATGAAGATTTAACACGTGTCAGTAATCAAAAAAATCATGTGATAAAAAACAGATAAAAGCAGTTGCAACACATTGACGTATAGATACGTATGTGAAGGAATAATTCGGTTTGTTTGTAAAGATGGCAATCTCTGGTTAAGTGCCGCCGTATGAACTTCTTTTGGAAAAGATAACTTTATCGGTCGGCATATTTTAGCATTTTGTTGTTGGGCAAATAAATGAAAAATCAAATATTGAAGGAAGGTCAATTTTAATTGGTTTGCATTGCCCATAGTTTCAATAAATCAATCAGAAAATAATTAATATTTTATGGCTGCTATGTAACTTTTATCCACAACGATGTTTATTTATTGACTCAGACAAACCGTCGAATAAGTGATTGCAACCAAGTTTGGCACGACTTGTAGTTACTTCCTAACTGCAAAAACCAGTATTTTCCGATACTTGAAAAATGTAGACTATCAACCGTTTTCTGCTATTTGTTATCAAACGAATTCGGGGATTAGGTTAATGATAAAAAAAATGTTTTGACTTATAGGTTTCTAGATACTATGTAATTAGGTAGACTATCAGTAGCGTACGTTTTGATGATATATAAGCACGAATTTATAATAATCAGAAGATGAAGGAATGAGAGCAGAAGTAAGGCAGGAATAAAATTAAGAAAAATGTGGACTAAAATGTGGAAACCAAAAGAAAGTAAATTTTAAAGATGACAATGTTTCCCTTGATAAATGGGAAAGCTTAAGAACCACGTGTAAATTAAGTTAAGCAAGTAGGACCTAAACTAATATGTAAACAGCTTTATTTAAAAGAACATTTGCGTATTAAGGTGATTCATTTTAATTAGATTGGAAATTACTGGAATACAATATTCAGGTTTCTATAAGTAAGTTTCTAAACGGTTTTACTGATATGAATGGACGAATTGCTAAATTATTTGACAGGTTTTCCCTTTAATTTGACTGATTTATACAGTTTTATCCACTCCAAATAGTTCATAGCTTAGAGTGACCACCATACAGGAAAAATGGAGGAAAATTGCGGATTCAACACGTTTATTTGTGACTTTACTAGTTGTCGAAGCTATACATACATATTGTAGAACTATGGATTGGTCACTTAATCAGCTGATATCACATGATTTGGAAAAACACTTCAAAAATAATAACACTGGATGACCCAGCTTTAAAAAGACGTGGAATAACATTTTAGCACAGAAACTTCTTGGAACTTGGCAGTAAACTACAAGCACGTGGTTGAAAAATCTACGCTACCTATCAAATACTGAAAAAAAATCAGACCTGAGATTAGCGCGTCCAAACAAACAAACACTTCAGCTTTGATATCAGTATACATAGATATAGTGGGTGTAAATAATGACGTTATACAAAGTGTACTCACTTTTTGCCTGTCTGTGGCAAGCGATAGAGCCATAGAGGTCATACGCTGCTGACCGCAAGATGACGAAGCTTGAGGGCCGCGGAATGTTATGTTAGTATGTTTGTTTCACTATAGGAAGCCAGTAAGACTGGGCATGAGTAAGTACAAGATACATGCCGTTATACAATGATATGGAGTTTGATAGTAACGTTAGCTATGATATATAATGGCGGAGTTTTTGGAAGACCTCGCTTTAAAAATTTCGCCATCTCAGCATTTCAAAATGCAAATCCTGTCTGAAAGTGCAAATAATCAAAAGTAAAGACTTTTTATGGAGTGATAAAATGTGTAGTGTTAGCTGTTGAGCTATAAATCACAAGTTTAACATACTCGTTGACTGACAATACGATGGCATTAAAAACTCTACTTTTTATCTTTCACGACTACTTTTCTTACGACAATTCAAGACGGTTGGGAGTTGAATCTAAATAGTTGTAATTTGAAGTGAAGATTGAAGAAAGACAAACCTTACAGAAGAAGAATGATAGAAATAACATGAAGATGAAAATGAAGTACTAAACACCATAACGAAGGATCTTCCTCAAGACAATATCAATGCAAGAGATATTATCGAACAATTCAATCGCTAGCAACTAATAATCTAACAAGGCAGAGAAAAGATACGATACCGACCTAAAAGATATTCAAAGTAACTAAAGTGCTCTTATCCTTGGAAGCTATAAAAGAAAAGAGGACGATTATATTAATAAACATTATGACACTCACATACCGATGGGTTCCACGGGCCTGGAAATAGTCGTGAGATGAGACGACATTCCACGAATAGATCCGTACAGGGCTTTTGACATAACGTTTGAATAATTGAATTTAATTCTTGGTAAAGATCTTGGGAAACGTTTTCTGTGAAAGCTGAACGTTATTATAAAACGTCGTCTTTGTAAAGTGAAAAACAAAATTTTTGATTAGGTTTGTTTTGGAAGAGTAATTGACGTTATGGCTTTAACAGTTATTTAAATTCTATTCGGAAACCTCCATCTTTTAGACTAGGTGGCCACCTGGTCTGGTCTAAAAGTCCGAAATATTATTTTTAAAATGAAACACACTTCAAGGCCACTTGAAAACAGCAAAGAAACACATCTATAAAATGAAACAAAGAGGCAAAGCAAAAGCGAACCGCTTTAACTCAATCATTACCTCATAATATGAACTGACCTAACTATTCAACTACAAAGGATGATTAATGTATGACTCACGCTAGGAAAACAAGCTATCTAGCAAAGAGCCATGTTTGCGCCAAGAATACAGCGAATCCTACTTCCTTACATTTTCCACAAGGATGCTTCAAGCGCAGCGGAAGCACCCACACACATGCATAGAAACGCGACATATCACAACCTCAAGGAAAGTGATCTTTTAATTGCATGTGTGTGTACCACAGTGTACGTGATTTGCATGTGTGCCGTTGACCTGGTGAATTTGATTTGTGCCCATTCCATTCACGTCATTGTCATAATGTTCTGTTTTGTTTTTATACTTCCATTGCTAGTTCTCAATGACACGTTGTATGGGTCTAGTAGGAATGCTAGCTATGTAGGCAATAGTAGGCATATGTACTGCCTTATTTGTGAACTATTTGAATGAGTTCATCGCAGTTGGTAGTCGACATTGAAATTGGATTTAGATTATTTTAAGAGGAAGTTACCTTATTCTGAAATAACAGGAAACGTTGTTATTAATGATCATATACCCATAAACCGATCCTGCCTATTTATATTGATGACTTCTTCATGCTGTCACAAAAATCTGAATGACTTTTCTAAATGTTGTTTTTTGACTAGCCTCAGACAATATATATATATATATATATAGGTAGCATTTCTAAATAAATATCGCTTACAGAAAATAGCGAATCGTTTGTCTCCGAAGCCAAACAAAATCTAATCAGAGTCTGCAAAGTTTGGAAGCCATAAACTGACATTTGTTATGAAGTTTCAGCCTTCAGCTACCTAATTTATGCCATCATGACTCAATCTACGTTATATCGATCAACGTCTGGGCATTTAGTAAGATTGATGGAAACAGTAATAGCATTAGTTTAATAAATAGTGTTATGATGGTTCCTAGCTTTCGCTTCC
>NWSH02000525.1:10740361-10770861 GCA_002382865.2 Heliothis virescens | reverse complement strand
GGTTGATAGTTTGTATCGAAGTCCTATGTTTTTGAAGTAAGAGACATGAAATTTAGCAGATAGGTCCGTCATAGGGTGTAGACATTATCTAAGAACGGATTTTACCAAAATCTACCTCTCCTAAAATTCGACATCAGACGTTCCAGATCTTTGATTTTGACGACCCATTGTCGCTGGCATAAGCGACATGGTCCGCGTACGAAGTCGCGGGCAGAAGCTAGTTCTTAATAATGGCACTTGTCAGACGCGGACACCATAGTAGGGTACTGTGAAATCATAATTCTACTAACTATGTGATCTGTTGGAAGGCGCAAGATCCAATGTGTTTGACAAAAAGCTTGTAATAAAAGTGTTTTCTTAAAATGACTGCTGTTGGTTATACAGTCCACCACGCGAAACTGATTTGCGTCGGCTTTTAATTTAATCTGATAATCTTTAGTACTGATAGTACAAACATTCCATGTCCAAATTGCTAAAATACGCCAACTTACTAAAACCAAAAAAGTCGTAAGCGACGCACTCAATGTCGCTTACACGTCGCACAAAGGGGTATTTGGTCGATTTAGCTGGCCATTAATCAATTTTGTAAAAATGATTGTAGGTATGTGTAAAATATTACAAAAGCAAGTTGAATAGTTTCTGTATCATAGACAATCACTCTTAGATACTTATTGTTACTTTCCGTAGTATAATCTTCGTCGAAACTTGCCTATTTCTGAATGGTATTCGAGTAATTTTTCGAACGTCGTAATAATAGTTTCGGTTCATTACGATTATTTTGTAAACTATTATTAATTCAGTGAAAATTTACATGGATTTCATTAATACATGTAAGACCGTATACATTGAGTATAATTCATTGACTAAATTGTCGAAATAATAGTTATATATTAGCAATACAAAACACTGTCTCTTACGGAAGGATTTTCAACAACTTTTTCATCAATGCGATGATATTAGTTATACATCAGGGTGGTTCCCTGCCATGTTTGTTATTTATTAGTATAGCGTAGCTATTCTACTAAACAACTGTTGAAAAAAATGCTGCGGAAAAGTGCGGATACTATTTTTTTTTTATTTTTTAAACTAACAATGCAAAAAAAAATATTTAAGCATTATTAGATTTTTTTTAATTTTCCTTTCTATTTCGATAAACCAAGTGGCTTTTACATTAAAGTAGTGACTTGAAAATGTATGTTTGATAAAATGCAACAGCAAAATTTGCTTAGTTTTGAAGAAAAATTAGAATATTTGGAAAACAACTTTTTATCAAGTGAATACTATCCTAACAGTCAACAAAAAGATATTAAACATAGATTTTCCTATATTAAATCCCAATTTAAACAAAAATGGGCAAATCACACAGAAAAACAGACATTTTCTTAAAAAATAACGAAAAATTACAAGAATTAAGGTTACAAGGAAAGTTTTCACTGCCTGGACTTTTGCAGTCGCATAGCCGTGGTCTACCACAAAAGACCTTTTCTGAATGTGATGACTAGTAATTAGTGACCGATACTTGAACACGTGATTGTACTTATGATTACAAACAACTTTCCCAAATATATTTTTTATTTTTAATAGTTTATTCATAATAACATAAGAGCTGTTCCAAACTTTGAACTTTGTGTTTGTGAGTTTGACTAAACCATTAAGAATTAAAAAAAAGTTTCTTTGGGAAAGTTGTTTGTAATCATGAGTACAATCACGTGTTCAAGTAAAGATCACTAATTACCAGACACCCTTTACATATTTCAAGTAGATGTGATGTTTTTTTATTTTATTTTTATAAAATAGCTTTTATTGGACTATTCTGTCACCACACAATAAAAAATGTTATAAAACAATTGTTATAAAATAGTTTCGACCTTTTAGACTTCAGAAATAGTATTGGCCAGCTAAATCGGCCAAATACCCCACTGTGCGTCGATTAGATTTCAATACATGGATAGACGTCGAGGGTCGGGACTCGTACTCTCTGCTTTAGATCTCACAGTGTTAGGGGTGGGCAGTACTCTCGGTACCGGAGTGTATATGCTACCGGGGGAGGTGTCCAAGAATTATGCGGGCCCTGCTGTGATTGTATCGTTCTTTTTAGCCGCTATTGCTAGTTCTTTTGCTAATAGCGTCCAAGCCGAATGTCAGCCACGGTGGTTGTTCTCATATGAGGAGATCAGCCAGCTGCGCAGGACGTATTATAGTGCACAAGCATTTGCGCAGACACAGGTGCACTCCCTATTCCTTCACTCTCATATCCCGATGGGACGGCAATCCGACACGACCGGAGAGAAATCAGGCGCAGGACCGACATTAACGTGCTCTCCAATGCACGGGTGTATCAATTAGTCGCACTAAACGACTACTACTGACGAGGCATTTAGTGTCTACTGAAAGTAGCTAATGTATACTTCAATACTATAATATTACATAGATTAATAGTGTGTTTGCTTGAATGCGCTTATCTCATAAGCTGGTTCTATTTGAAAACATCTTCCAGTGTTTAGATAGCCCATTTATCCGGGTGCGCGTAATACTTGGGACGGGGCTGAAACCTATATAGCATGGAGTTATTGAAGCTTTAATAGAACTTTCATAATCAACTTGTTCCAGAGATAATAACCCGATTGTTATGGAAAATTAAGCACTTTACCTTTGTACATATTTGTACTATTGATGGATGTTATTGCTATCAAATTGTAGTGTACATTTTGTTCCTCCTATCTTGCTGTCATTAAACAATCAAGGACAGTTGATGGTTATGATAAAATTGTATGGAATTGTGAAACTGGTAGATACGCTATCGGTAACTATATTATAGTAAAGCCTTTGGTGAACACGTGGACAAATTAGGTCATATTTGTTTTGCGTAAGAATTGACTAGTATACCGCGATCATACTTCGAAATGCAATTAGAGAGTCTTAGATTCTATAAAGAAGACCAATAATATTGTATGCTAAATGAATGTTGACCAATACAGCATTTTCTTACAATTTAAACAAATACCCATCAGGGCCTTATCGGCCAAATGTTACCACTCAGCTGTATCTCTTCGCTGCCATCGCATTTTCTATTCAAAAATCTACATAGCGATAAATATTTTAGCTGAAGAAGGATGTTAGTCTTCATACGGTTTAAAACAAGTGTAAAATTTATTTTCCTCTAAAACCAAACTAAACCACACAATTTCTTTAAATAAGGGCAATTTTTATATCATACTTTGGCCAGTTTGGCGCTTTATTAATTAATTTACCCTCAGAAATCTATCTATAAACATATAAAACTCAAAGGTGACTGACTGACTGACATAGTGATCTATCAACGCACAGCCCAAACCACTAGAGGGATCGCGCTGAAATTTGGTTTTCCCGAAATACCCACGGGAACGGGAAAAAACGGGATTTTTAATTTTGCGCTGGTGAAGCCGCTTGCAGAAGCTAGTTATACATTTATAAACTTCTGGCCATTAGCCTTCAACTATGAAGTTTTGTGGCATTCTTATGCAGCTAATTAAACCTACTATTATCTTGTTTCAGGCTTATGTTACGCGGAGTTCGGCGCGCGAGTGCCCAAAGCGGGCTCGGCGTATGTGTACAGTTACGTATGTGTCGGCGAATTCATTGCATTCATTATCGGCTGGAATCTTATACTCGAGTATATTATTGGTAAGTTCGCCTTTTCAGTGTTTTTGTTCAGTCTTATTTGGTTATCTTGCCGATTCAGGAAAAACCTTTATGTATTCATGTTTATCTAAAGATGATGCAATGTCGGTCTTTTCAAAGCAATGTTTTAAAGTTTGGATATTTCCTAATAGGTAAATTAGTATACATATAAGATAGAAATAGAAAAAAAATATCATAGCAAAATATTACAATTACACGATCAGCCAAACAACTTTTTATATAAATTTCATCAGATTGAAACACAAACGGGTGTGACCAATCGACACACCCGTTTGTGTGTGACTGTCGNCTAATAGGTAAATTAGTATATAAGATAGAAATAGAAAAAAAATATCATAGCAAAATATTACAATTACACGATCAGCCAAACAACTTTTTATATAAATTTCATCAGATTGAAACACAAACGGGTGTGACCAATCGACACACCCGTTTGTGTGTGACTGTCGTGTGCGACACGAGAGATAAGGAAGAGAGACAAAGCAGCTTTTTCCTCATTTTTGAGCTAATGACGGAATTCGAAAGACGTGAATCGATATGTTCTCGTTTGATTTCTGTCATGTATCATTACCTGTTATTTCCAGGTGCCGCCTCCGTAGTGAAAGCTCTAAGCGAGTACCTAGATTCGCTCCTCGGAAAGGCGATATCGTCCAGCCTGGAGGCCGCCATGCCGCTGGACACGCCGCACCTCGCGCGGTACCCTGACCTGTTCGCCTTCTCCGTTATCATGGCGTTCTCTGGTCAGTTACAGTTACAGTAGCCATTATGTTAGGACCTAGACTAGTTGCCGATCAAATAGGTCGTTCTTGGAAAGTTACTTTGGCATCAGACTATTTATAGGCGACTGGCAGTGCTGTTTCTCGCGGTTTCGTCCGCGTCCGAAAGGATCATCTTTCCATGCCCGGATATAATATGCCTATATCACCTGGGGATAGTTTACCAGCAATGATTTTTCCAATCGGTTCTATAGGTTCGGAGCCTTTAGGGTTGTTGCAAACAACAATAAAACCTCTAAAAAAAATTACGATTATAATAACAAAATATATAGAAGAAAGAAACTGCAAGATTTGTAATTTTTTGAATAGGGGTGCCGTTGATCTTGATCGACTTTTTATATCCAGAATTTTTTGTTTGATTCATTGCAGTGGCCCTTGCGTTCGGAGTGAAGGAGTCCACTAAGTTCAACAACTTCTGCACGGGAGTCAACCTGTGTGTCGTGTTGTTCGTCATCATATCGGGATCCTTCAAGGGTAAGATGGTCAAAATCATTTATTGAAAGTAAGCTTATTAATCTAGCAGTTTCCACGTCAAAAACGATATAAAAAAAACCTTGAAAACCCTTAAAAACACCCCCTCTCGCTACTTCCCAGTACTATGGATGTTACATGAAATATTCACAAGAAACTAACCTCTACCTATAGAAATCAGTCTGAAAGTATTTCATCAGAAGTTTTGTTTCTATCTATTAGGAAAGTTTGTATGCAAAGTTTTCAAGTTATCCATTGAACTTCAGCAAAAAATTGCTTCTTATTTTTCCTGATGCGTCCCTTGCAAATAGGAAATACATTTAAATAGATTCAACACTTATTTTATCACATCCTCCACAGCCGACACCAAGAACTGGCGCATCCCTGCTGAAGAGGTGCCGAAGTCTGAGCACAAAGACTTCGGCTCCGGCGGCTTCGCGCCGTACGGACTCGCCGGCATCATCAAGGGTGCTGCTGTCTGCTTCTATGGGTTTATTGGTAAGTGGGAATATGGATTGTATCGGGTCTTAGTTAGTTTAGGTGTTGGAAAAAGATTGCTATAAAACCAAATCAAAATTGAAGCAGTAACGTGTTATAGTCGCGTTTAACCTAATGATAAGTAACAGTTTCCATATATTGAAATAATTTTGGAACATGTAAGTTAGACCCAGATGGGTCTAAATTTGATAGAATTTTGACCAGAAACGCTAAAATTGTTGTTAGGCAAAGATGTGTACGTACTCGTCACCGCGAGTCCACTGGTAGCATCTTTCCCTGTTCACAAAGGTAGCAATTTTGCGGATACTTTAGAAATGTTCGCCTTTAATTTATTACTGTTTACTAAAGCGATTAGACCAGAAAGAAGACTTTAGAAGAAAGAAACTTTCAAAAATCGATGAAATCTCATCATAATGACAACATTGAGATAATTGAGTTTTACATGTCCCATAGCGATTTTCACTCTCTCCAATCTCGCAAATAAGTACTAGTAACTGTATTCATAATATACACCACTAAACCGTCCACTGTCCCTCCCCCCTTAGGGTTCGACTGCGTGGCGACGGCAGGCGAGGAGGCTCGTCGGCCGCAGAAGTCGATCCCGTTCGCGGTGGTGGCGTCGCTGCTGGTGGTGTTCCTCGCCTACTGCGGCGTCTCCTCCGTGCTCACGCTCATGCTGCCCTACTATATGCAGGTATGCTCGCCAAACTTTTTGTCGTCACAGAACATGGCGAGACAGAAAAGCCGTTTATCGGTATCAGCGGATGACAGAGGCGGTGGCCTGCATTTCACAAGATGGTTTTATGTCTGGATGAAAATATTTTTTTACTGAATGTAACGTTAAAAATTTTGAAAACGAACTGAAGCCTTCTTTTGATATAAATAAGCAGAAAGTTCGCTGTTTGCCTTACGGTCAATACTTACGATCAGACAGCTATACTGCCAATGAGAAGTATATTCAAAGAGCAATACTTAAAGCTCATATTTGCATGATATTCTTTTTACCCCGTGGTAACGGAGTCTTTTAAGTAAACTATGACTTGTTTTAGTACACTGACGATTGAACAATATTATCTGTGTACAGGACGAGAAGGCGCCGTTCCCGTACGTGTACGACCAGCTGGGCTGGCCGTGGGCCAAGTACGCCGTCAGTGTCGGCGCCATCTGCGCACTCTGCTCCAGGTAATGTGCAGACCTATCGAACATTTACCTTCCGCTGTTATGCTAAGTTTGAAAATCTATTGAAGAGATTTGACAGATTGAGTTAGGTTGATGTGCTGGCATCAGCACCTATTGGTACCGTCATCAGCACCTAACCAGCTTCTATCAACGTAATAAATAAACTACCCGATATAAAAAAAAAAAAAACTTCTTCAGCTTTTTACTACTTATTTTATCAAATTAGTAAAAAAGATTTGCGTGTTCAAACAAAAGAACTCTTCAATTTTATAAAATAAGCATAGATTTTCTTCACGTCAGCAATTCTCATAAATTCCCCCCATCCCCCCAGTCTGCTGGGCGCAGTGTTCCCGCTGCCGCGTATAATCTACGCGATGTCGTCGGACGGGCTGCTGTTCCGCTTCATGGGGCAGGTCAGCGAGCGCTTCCAGACGCCGCTCATCGGCACCATGATCGCTGGACTCTTCACTGGTGAGTTATATTAAATATTTTATATCTATTATCACTTGGCGTCTTGACAATCGGCGTCCCGACACTTGGTGTCCCTACGTTTAGCGTCTTGACGCTCGACGTCTGATGCTCAGCGTCCCGACACTTGTTGTCCCGATACATGGCATCCCGACACTCGGCCTCCCGACACTCGGCCTCCCGACACTCGGCGTCCCGGGCGTGACGACGCTCAGTGTCCCGACTCTCGGCGTCACGACACTCGACGTTCCGACACCTGGCGTCCCAACACTTGGCATGCAGACACACGGTGTCTCGACACTTGATGTTCCAACACTCGGCGACTTTACGACACTTGGCGTTACGAAACTTGGCGTCACGCTGCTCGGCGCCCTGACTCGGCGCCCCGACACTTGGTGTCCAAATGCTCAGTGTCCCGACACATGGCGTCTCAGCACTTGGCGTCCCGACTCTCAGCGTCGACCGCGCCTTGATTTTCTTGTTAGCATGGATAAAATATGATATTGTTCGCAGGTACACTGGCTATGATCTTCCGCCTGGAGCAGCTGATCCACATGATGTCTATAGGCACGTTACTCGCGTACTCTATGGTCGCCTCCTGTGTACTGCTGCTTAGGTAAGTTCATTTGTAGTTCAAAATAAAATAACGTATTTTTTTAGTTCCTCACTAAATCGATTGTCGTTAAAACTTGTCGCATTGATTCAGAAAAAATTAACAAGACAAGTAATTGAATAGCGCTGTTCAGTTAAAGGGCTGTTTGATTGCACAGTTGTTTCAACCAATCGACTGTGATATGTGTTGTGTCGAAAAAAACATTTTTTTTCTTTATTAAAACTTTTTAATATACAAAACTCATGATTCACATAACTACTTTTTTTATGCCACACTGTATTTCACCTCTTTATATATTGTCATAGATACGAGTACAGTCAGCCGCACCGCACTCCAGAGCCGCTGAAGTTCACGTACCGCGAAGCTCTGCGGCAACTGGTCAACGCAGACCAACACGCGCTACCCACCAAACTCAGCTCTGTTACTGTGTCTGTTCTCGTTACTTTGTATGGTAAGTCATGTTAAAGTGAGTGCTAAACTTAATGGCGGCTTGGAACTATCATATGAATCAACGATAAGGTGTAACTGCTACCTCTCCAGCACCTCCCGAGAAGCGCGCGGTTTTTCGAGCTGACATTAAGTTTGGTACATACTGATGATGGCGTCCTAGCCGATTGTCGGCCACGGCGGCTGTACTCATATAAGGAGATCAGCCAGCTGCGCAGGACATATTATAGTGCACAAGCATTTGCTGTGACACAGGTGCACTCCCTATTCCCTCACTCTCATAACCCGATGGGACGGCAATCCGTCACGACCGGACCGATATTCACGACTTACAGCTGCTATAACTAGTATAAGCAGGATACTTTTTAACAAGTAACGAGAAATATTCATAATTTAAGTTTATCTTCCGTGTCTTTTCCTTTGTCCTGATAAACTTGTTTGGACTTTGTTTTGAGAGGAACGGTGATAAATTACTAATTATTTTTCATATTCCCATTTGTCCATTCGACCACATCTTCTTAGGAAAGGAAAGGCTTACAGGAATGTGTTCTTAGATTTACAAACATTTTCCTATTACAACGTTATCGATATGAAAGCACTATTTTTGGACCTTAATTTTCATGTTTTTTTTTATTAAAGCCTATGTTAACTTTATCTCCCAGGAGTATGGTGCTTTGTCATGATGTCGAGCATCAACCAGTACGGGGACGCGATACTGGAAGGTCACGTGGGCCCCATCGCCATGTTAGCTGTGGGCTCCATACTAGTTATAGCCACGCTAGTCGCCATATCTAGACAACCTGTGTCTGATAAGAAGCTGGCTTTCTCTGTGAGTATAATTTTATGTTTAATCAGCTGTTTATGTATAATAAATGTTTTTGTTGAATAAGTTTGCCGTTTGAAGTCAGACATTTGAGGCGTGTCAGGCGTGTACGCGTGTTTTGGTCTTATATTTTAACTGTAGTCATTAATGCGGTCATAGCCCATTGTAGGACAGCGGAGTTGTTTGATAATCATTTTCTTTCACCCGTAAAAAGATTCACGATCACATAATCAATCCTTATGATGGGACTCTATATTATATGAATATCAATAAATGATTTTTCTAAATATTTTGCGTAGCGACTGAGGAGTTTTAGGCCCAGAGTCCACCAAAGTGGAGCGGAGTAGTTTTTAAACTGTCAATAAAATTTCTCCGCTCAGTGCTTACAAGATGGATAGAAGGAAACAAGATAAACGAAATTGTTTTCGTTGTTCAAGAACTTCTCCGCACCCCATTTTTGACCTCCACTGTTTTGTAAAGGAGCTGTATTCAAACAAAGATCAACAGCAACCTAGCTAGCATATTATCACATCTTCTTTTCGATGTACCCACACTTATTTACCACTAAAAATATATACTAAAACTGTATTATTTGTCCAGGTACCGCTAGTACCATGGCTACCTGGTATCAGCATCCTCATCAACGTGTACCTCATGCTGAACCTCGACTACATGACCTGGCTCAGGTTCGCCGTCTGGATCGCTGCTGGTAAGCCAATGTGAACCTTACTGCTATAGGCTTACTGCGGAATTCAACAATCTATCTCTGGATTTGCCTACTAGAGATACAACTTTGACATAAGCCCCATATAAGTAATGTCAAATTCTTATCTCTAGTACCTAAGCAAATCAACAGATAGATGGAATATTGGGAACGGCCGTTAAAGACCATTTCCCCAAGCAGCGTGTGATAAAATTCTACTAATATCATGAATGCGAAATGGGGTATGTATGTATGTATGTTTGTGACTTTTCGGACAAAAATTATAGGTCGAATTTAGATGAAACTGGCCAGCTATGTAGTTTTATATTTCAGAATAATATATAGGCTACTTTTATCTGGGTATGGAAAGTAGTTCCCTTGGAGAGCGGGTGAAACCGTTGGCAGAAGCTAGTAGCTATAAAAATCTCGCAAATTCTTTAACTTTTGTATCTCGGGAAGTATAATTTCATGACCAAGAATGTCTTATACTTGTGTAAATTATTGATTAACAATAAAACTCTTCACCAACCAATTAACATCAATTTAATTGAAAAAAATATATATATCTTATGTTATTCATAATTTTGATTCTTAAGGAAGTTAGAACTATGCTCAAAAGGCTATAAAAACATCAATTACATCACTTCCGAGTCTTATAAATATGTATTTCTTATGTTATATTCTACAACTTCCTTATGACCTTGAAATTTGAATATTTTACTGCGGGGCAAAGGCCTAAAACCAAGGAGGTCTAAGCACTAAGTCTAAGCTACAAGGAAATGTGCAAAAGAAACATTGATATCCGCGTTTTAAAAAAAAAACAAGGATTTGCACTCCGGGAGTGGTGATAAAGTAAAAACTTTTATTTTAACGTCGTGTATTTTTGACATTTTGCAACGGTTAGGGAATAATTCTACTCGAATTGCTATAATCATCAGTATAAAAGTAGCACAATTTATATGGTAAAATAAAATATTTATCTATTGCGCTATCGTTCACAAACAACAATTTATATTACATAAATAATTAAACACTTCATGAATCATTACGATCATTCAACATTATAAAAAGTTTATATCTCAGAACACACGGACATGACGGAACGTCGTCCGTTGAACGTCTCACCAACGAAAGTTTTACAGACTTTCGGGTTTCAAATATGTCGATTTGCATACTACTGATAAAAAAATTACATTACTCGTATGGATAATTTCTAAATGCAATCTCTAATAAGCAAATCAACAGAAAGATAGATTGTTGGAAACGGTCGTTAGTCACTCGGGAATATTTTATTTATTAATATTGGTGTATGCAGTTTAGGCTTATTCGGGTTGATTGACAAAAAATTTAATAAAAAACCTCTACGGATGTTCGTAAATAAATGTCATAATTTATTCAAGTTTAATTTATCTTTCTATTGTTCAAAACATAAAAGGATATTATAAAACTTGATATATTACTCACGAAAAAAACTAATTTAGTATTCATACACATCTTGCAAACAAAAATAAATTAATTACTTGCATGAATTAATTAAGCACTAGCTTCTGTCAGCGGTTTCACCCGCGTCCCGTGGAAACTTCTCGGCGCACCCAGATAAAAAGTAGCCTATAGCCTTCCTCGATAAATGGGCTATCTAACACTGGAATAATTTTTCAAATCGGACCAGTACTTCCTGAGATAAGCGCGTTCAAACAAACAAACAAACTCTTCAGCTTTATAATATTAGTATAGATAGGTCTCATGGAGAAGAGCTGGCAAGAAACTCCATGGACACTCAAATGATTACTGGGCTACTATATTCAAAATTCTTTTTATGTCGATGATACTATGTGTGGGTATNAAGCGCGTTCAAACAAACAAACAAACTCTTTAGCTTCATAATATTAGTATAGATACAGTGTTATCTGTATTAATTATCATCAATTTTATTAAACTTCTCACTGCGGCGCGTAATATTGACCTTCAAAACATTTTTTTCGGTTCTTGCCCTCGCCAACGAAGTATTTTGTGAAATTGTGTAAGGCTGACGTTGGTATTCTATTATCTACACTAATATTATAAAGCTGAAGAGTTTGTTTGTTTGTTTGAATGCCCTAATCTCAGGAACTACTGGTCCGATTTGAAAAAATCTTTCAGTGTTAGATAGCCCATTTATCGAGGAAGGCTATAGGCTAGGCTTTTTATCCGGGTGGGCCAAGTAGTTCCCACGGGATGCGGTTGAAACCGCTGGTAGAAGCTAGTATAAAAATAAGTCGGGTTTTCCTTCCTGACGCTATAACTCCAGGACGCACGCACCGATTTCCAGGGTTTTGCATTCGTAGGTCTCGGGCTCCGTGAGGTTTATAGCAGACAATTCAGGAAAATGTTCAAAAGAAAAGCAGAAAAACAGGAAAATCATTTTTCACATACATCGCCATCTGGTGGCGAAACTGAGTTCGCGGGGTTTGCTAGTTTTTCATAAAATCTTGTTCCAACCGAACGGAACAATAAAAAAGTTTCTTACGAATTTATGGCTCATTTATAATTGTTTGTCTTTATGCTTTTAAGGGTATGTTTGTACTGGCATACGCTATACGTAATAGTTATTTTATAAATAAAAATAAAAAAAAATGATTGGTAATATTTTTGGTAGTGTCTACTATACTCCATTTGGTTAGGCACTTTACTGAAGGGAACTTTTTACAAAATAATGATCCAATTGATTAAATAGTTGTAATTATTGTATTTATATTGATTGAACCAAATTTACTTTTTAAAATTAGTAGTAAAAAGTTGTTTATCCTTAGTTAAGTGCCTATTCAAATGGATTATAGACTGTTATACAGTACGTAAAGCTATGAGTTCATTTCCAGGCCCGGTCACAAAAAACAAACAAATAAATGACAAAAAATATCAACATACCTGTGTTATATGTTTCTTTTATGTCTTCGGTACATTCTTTGACAAAAAGAAACTATATTATCAATTATTGTTATCACATTATCCAAGTTTAACACATACCACACTATCACTACTACCCGTTTTACTAACTAAATAACTTACTTTGGTTAAAGTATGCCAGTCTTTTGGTTATTTCCTTAATTAACTATATTTGTTCAAAAGCCTAAATATATGTGGGAACAAAGTCTTGTGGGTAGTCCTCCCCCAAACAAAATCTATATGGTTGAATGCATTATTCTTCATTTTGATATATTCCACAACATTTGGCAATCTCTGTCTCAAGAGCTCAGAGTCTTTGATGTTGTCTGTTGCCTCTGTAGTTCATGGCCCAGACATCGTAGTTGTCCCTGGCAAGAGCGACTGCAAGCGATGTGTTCCCTCTCATTATAAAGCTGTCTGAGGAATCTATTGCGCCGTGTATGAGGAGTATAGGTCTTCTTCTGTCTCCAGGGATGTGGTAAAGTTTCAAGAAGTAGCCATCCGGTGATATCACGTCAAACTCTTCAACTCGTTGTACATACTTCATGGCTAGTCCGCTGAATGTCAGTATAGCATCTTCAGGCCATTCTATATTTCTCGATTGGCTTAGAACTTCGGCTACGAAGAATAGACCCAAAAATATTCGGTGCATTTTCAAGTTTAAGTCCAAGTGAATGAATGAGCGAGCGCCTCGCCTGTTTAGTGCGTATTAAATAAAGGCCAACCTGTGATTTCATTGACTTAAGTAGGTTCTCAGATAGTTTTTTCTTACATTTATTAGTCAGTTTGTTTGTATCATATCTGATAGCTGGTATCAATGTCAGACTTAGATATTTTTTTCTTTATTCTGCATTGATTTTATCTAAATTTGGAATGCATATTTTGGGTAAAATAAAAAAAAAATAGTAAAATTCTTTAAGATAGGTCACATTATAAGGTCGATGTTGGCACAACTAATATGCATAGGTATAGTTTTTTTTGGTTTTATGTAATCTTCACAATGGATGTAGTAGCTTTTTAAATTACTTAAATTATTATAATTTATTGTAATAGGTTGTACGTGACTGATGGGAATATAATTATGATATCTTTTCGAGAAATCAGTTCGCTACTTTATAATAAAATAATTATATTAGTATACAATGAATTATTGATATCTTGATTTTAAAAGTCGGTAATTTTGTAAAATTATTTTTTGTAAAGACTCATTAATTACCTTATATTTTTGTTTTGTGTTTGTATCTTATTTTTATTCCTATTGTTGTCTTAGCCATGTTATTGAAATATCTTGCGGATACGATCAAAAAACCTAAAGTTTCACATTAGTTTAGTTACCTATAAATAAAAGGTAAAACTATGCATTAAACTTACTATGCATGTAATAGCATATCGTAGTTAAACAGCAGGTAAAATAAATTTCAGACGATTTCAAAAACTTATCCATCCGTTGATTTTCTTACTAGAGATAGAATTTGGACATTAGCCCCATACGAGTAATGTCAAAGTCCTCTCTCTAGTAAGAAAATCGACAAATAGATAGGTCCATATTTTACCTATCCGAGAAAAAAGTGCTCTCAACTTTTTTTTTGATCTATTGATAGCCAACTTCTGACAAGCAAAGCATGTCGACATGTCCGCAGGAACTGAAGGAGTCAAATGCCTAACTTCAGAATTGCAAAGATACTTGACGCAAAATATACTTGTACTATAAGTCCTACATGTAGGTCATTTCTGAGATAACGGTATTTATCTGCATGCTGTCAAACCTGTTTACCTGGTCGACAGATGTAAGGTAGCAGCCTTACATCTGTCGAGGTTAGCCGCACTGGCTTGCTGAACTTTGTACTTTGACGGTGCAATTTGACAACGTGAAGGATTTGCGGCCCTTGCCAATAATCTTTTTGCTTGCTAGAGATAAGAATTTGAAATAACTGAAATAACTTGTATGCAAAATGCTCTAGTAATCGAAATAATAGATCGAATATTGGGAAGGGCCGTTACTTGTCAAATTGATTGGGATAAAAGCAGGATCATGATGTTTGTTATTTATCACACTTTGGTATAAAACATGGGCGTAAAGAAGTTTGTATTTTGCTGGTATGATTTTACCATAACTTTGGAATATTTTTAACGCGATCAAATTATGAGCATCCTTCCCTTAACAATGTATGAAATGGATAGGGGTATTTGAGTGGTTCAACGCCACCAACCACCTAAAGTGTTATTTCACATTTTATCCAGTAAAAAATCCAATAAATATATTTCCAGGGCTCCTAATCTACGTCACCTACGGAGCTTGGCACAGTTCGGAACGCAAGCGCAAGATAGACAGCGGAGCAGTACAGCTGGCTGACCTACACAATGACAGCCAGACCGCCTTGCTGAACAACGGCCTGACCCACGCCCTCGGCTGACAATCAGCCAAGGAGGAACAGCCAGACGATAGAGTGGTCAGTCCTACGAGTACTGTAGTGTCTTTTATTTCTAGTATATAGTTTATTACCCAGTATTTATGCAGATTTAACGTCAGTTTCACAGGTTCCACATAAAGTTATAAATAGCTATCTGACAGATACTGTAATATTGACTACTTTTCTGTATTTTATTTATTTATTTGAAACGTGTGAAGCTGGTCGTTAGTGTAGTTTTTGCATTCAGAAATACTTATAGGTAAATCAAAACTCAAAGGTTACTTAAAGTGAGATTCAACCAATCAAATGTTTCCAAATCTACGCATATTTTCGACTGGGCTTGGGGGTAGATCTGTAAATCATTATAATGTGTGGGTTGTGAAAATTTATTGAAAGTTTTATGCTATGGAATACAGAGATCTAAAGAAGCTACGTAAGGTTTCAGTTAGGAGAAGTGTAACACCCGCTTAACCAAGAGCGGGAAGAGTCATTTTATGATTTCTCACTCCCTAAAATTACCTGATATTTGGAGCAATATGAGTTGTTGAATCTGATGCTAAGTACTTTAACTGTAAAATTTTGTAGAATGGACCGAAGATGTAAGCTAAAATATTATAGGATAATGTACTTAAGTGTCATTACTTTAAGGACTATTTTGTAATATCTAAGCAGCATTTTATAACCATTTTAGCTTATTGCATATTATGTATAGACGATAGCTCATCAACCTACCACAGTCTGTCAAATTTCTTTAAAAGATTTATCAACCTTATAATAATAGTGGAAGGTTAATGTTCGATAGATTGAGGTAGGTTGATATGCTGTCGTCTGTTCTAACGCTGCATTAAAATTTAATGTAATTATCACCTAAGACCAAATAACCAGGCTCGCATTATAGCTTTTATTAATATAATTTACCATAGACTATATTTGCTATAAATTAAAAAAAATGTGCAAAAGATATTTAGTGAATCGAATCAAATGTTGAGTGAATAATGTTATGTATTTATTGCTTATTTAGACTAGTGGTTATTGTAAACTAAGTATTAACTTTAGCTTTATAAGTGAATCTGATATGCAGTATATTTCTGAATTGTGGATTGGATTGGGGGCACTTGAATCATATAATTCGTGATTGCTTATAATGAAGCGCTTATTAACGCGCTTACCCTAATATTAGAAATTTGTAGCATGTATTTTATAAAAACACATTTCAAAAGCAATTGAAATTCCACCATTAATTGGTCTAAAAATCTTGACTCGTAACACGTTGAACGCCAAGTGAGCGACAAACAGTCGATTTTTTATTGTGTCTGTGACCCATGGCGTTAAGTAAACGCGGTTTTACTTTACCTATTAATGCTGACTATCAGTGGATTTCAATCCACCCATAGTTCCATATAAATTATGTCAAACAATCTTTAATCGCATAAGAGTGGATGGATGGGTTATGGAAATCCGCAGTATAATTGCTTTGCTTTTAAATTAGGCTAAGTGCAAAATAATTTAGGACCTAGGCACGTACTCAATTTTTAATAAATCTAAATCTATAGTTATGCTTGTTTTGTTTCTAGTATATTTAGAATCTCGTTGTTAAGGTTCCTATGACGTATTGCGCCAAAGTATTTTGTGTTGTTAGAACTTTTAATTTAGTACGTAGTACTGTAGCTGTGTTACTTAATTATGTTTTTTTGCTATATCTTTTATTTTTGTGTTTCATTTATGTTTTTATTAATATTATGTCCCAAGTTAATCGATGGCATAAACGTCTATTTTTTTAACCTTTCCTACGAATTTTCACGTTAGAGGAGAAACTTAAAAACCATACAAACTTGGGCCTAGCGTTACATGGCTGGATTTTGGCCATATGTTAGAGTATTTAGAAAGGTTTTAAGAGCCTGAGTATCACGTCTCCCAGCAATGGCCAAATTTGTAAAATCAGACATAGTTATATTTTAGGTTATGTTTGTTTCAATATTCTCGGTATATGTTGTCTTTTGTATCACTAGATGGCGTTGCTGCATTTAAAAGCGAGCTATGGTTTCGTAGCCTAGAATTTTATGTACAGAAATCTAATTATTTTCGACACTTGGCCATTGCTAATAAGGATAAGTTTTAAATAGCTTTATTACGAAAAATAGACGATTATTTTGATACATCTTTCATTCGTGTAACGCCAAAAATAGTTTTCAGGCCCAGAATTAGGTTTCTCCTTTTATTATCAAAGTAAACGATTAATTTAAGAAAAGCGCACGTTTATATTGTCAGTGAACTTGGAAGTACTTACTTAGGCGTAGGCTTTTTGTCGATAATTTTTTTGTGATTATATTCTGTGGTTAATAAAAATGTCATCTGGATATGAATTGATAAATATTGTACAATTTTTGAGATAGTATTAGGCACGTTGGCTGTGAAACAGCGAGTTGGAAAATGTAATTTGTAGGTGAAAATCAATAAATTAAGTAGTTNGGGCTCCTAATCTACGTCACCTACGGAGCTTGGCACAGTTCGGAACGCAAGCGCAAGATAGACAGCGGAGCAGTACAGCTGGCTGACCTACACAATGACAGCCAGACCGCCTTGCTGAACAACGGCCTGACCCACGCCCTCGGCTGACAATCAGCCAAGGAGGAACAGCCAGACGATAGAGTGGTCAGTCCTACGAGTACTGTAGTGTCTTTTATTTCTAGTATATAGTTTATTACCCAGTATTTATGCAGATTTAACGTCAGTTTCACAGGTTCCACATAAAGTTATAAATAGCTATCTGACAGATACTGTAATATTGACTACTTTTCTGTATTTTATTTATTTATTTGAAACGTGTGAAGCTGGTCGTTAGTGTAGTTTTTGCATTCAGAAATACTTATAGGTAAATCAAAACTCAAAGGTTACTTAAAGTGAGATTCAACCAATCAAATGTTTCCAAATCTACGCATATTTTCGACTGGGCTTGGGGGTAGATCTGTAAATCATTATAATGTGTGGGTTGTGAAAATTTATTGAAAGTTTTATGCTATGGAATACAGAGATCTAAAGAAGCTACGTAAGGTTTCAGTTAGGAGAAGTGTAACACCCGCTTAACCAAGAGCGGGAAGAGTCATTTTATGATTTCTCACTCCCTAAAATTACCTGATATTTGGAGCAATATGAGTTGTTGAATCTGATGCTAAGTACTTTAACTGTAAAATTTTGTAGAATGGACCGAAGATGTAAGCTAAAATATTATAGGATAATGTACTTAAGTGTCATTACTTTAAGGACTATTTTGTAATATCTAAGCAGCATTTTATAACCATTTTAGCTTATTGCATATTATGTATAGACGATAGCTCATCAACCTACCACAGTCTGTCAAATTTCTTTAAAAGATTTATCAACCTTATAATAATAGTGGAAGGTTAATGTTCGATAGATTGAGGTAGGTTGATATGCTGTCGTCTGTTCTAACGCTGCATTAAAATTTAATGTAATTATCACCTAAGACCAAATAACCAGGCTCGCATTATAGCTTTTATTAATATAATTTACCATAGACTATATTTGCTATAAATTAAAAAAAATGTGCAAAAGATATTTAGTGAATCGAATCAAATGTTGAGTGAATAATGTTATGTATTTATTGCTTATTTAGACTAGTGGTTATTGTAAACTAAGTATTAACTTTAGCTTTATAAGTGAATCTGATATGCAGTATATTTCTGAATTGTGGATTGGATTGGGGGCACTTGAATCATATAATTCGTGATTGCTTATAATGAAGCGCTTATTAACGCGCTTACCCTAATATTAGAAATTTGTAGCATGTATTTTATAAAAACACATTTCAAAAGCAATTGAAATTCCACCATTAATTGGTCTAAAAATCTTGACTCGTAACACGTTGAACGCCAAGTGAGCGACAAACAGTCGATTTTTTATTGTGTCTGTGACCCATGGCGTTAAGTAAACGCGGTTTTACTTTACCTATTAATGCTGACTATCAGTGGATTTCAATCCACCCATAGTTCCATATAAATTATGTCAAACAATCTTTAATCGCATAAGAGTGGATGGATGGGTTATGGAAATCCGCAGTATAATTGCTTTGCTTTTAAATTAGGCTAAGTGCAAAATAATTTAGGACCTAGGCACGTACTCAATTTTTAATAAATCTAAATCTATAGTTATGCTTGTTTTGTTTCTAGTATATTTAGAATCTCGTTGTTAAGGTTCCTATGACGTATTGCGCCAAAGTATTTTGTGTTGTTAGAACTTTTAATTTAGTACGTAGTACTGTAGCTGTGTTACTTAATTATGTTTTTTTGCTATATCTTTTATTTTTGTGTTTCATTTATGTTTTTATTAATATTATGTCCCAAGTTAATCGATGGCATAAACGTCTATTTTTTTAACCTTTCCTACGAATTTTCACGTTAGAGGAGAAACTTAAAAACCATACAAACTTGGGCCTAGCGTTACATGGCTGGATTTTGGCCATATGTTAGAGTATTTAGAAAGGTTTTAAGAGCCTGAGTATCACGTCTCCCAGCAATGGCCAAATTTGTAAAATCAGACATAGTTATATTTTAGGTTATGTTTGTTTCAATATTCTCGGTATATGTTGTCTTTTGTATCACTAGATGGCGTTGCTGCATTTAAAAGCGAGCTATGGTTTCGTAGCCTAGAATTTTATGTACAGAAATCTAATTATTTTCGACACTTGGCCATTGCTAATAAGGATAAGTTTTAAATAGCTTTATTACGAAAAATAGACGATTATTTTGATACATCTTTCATTCGTGTAACGCCAAAAATAGTTTTCAGGCCCAGAATTAGGTTTCTCCTTTTATTATCAAAGTAAACGATTAATTTAAGAAAAGCGCACGTTTATATTGTCAGTGAACTTGGAAGTACTTACTTAGGCGTAGGCTTTTTGTCGATAATTTTTTTGTGATTATATTCTGTGGTTAATAAAAATGTCATCTGGATATGAATTGATAAATATTGTACAATTTTTGAGATAGTATTAGGCACGTTGGCTGTGAAACAGCGAGTTGGAAAATGTAATTTGTAGGTGAAAATCAATAAATTAAGTAGTTAAATATTTCTTTGGTTTCATTTCATTTTTCTAACTTTTATAAACTTGGTACACATTGAGACCTAAATAAATTGTTCGAAAAAGTTTCACCTGCCCTGGTACAGACGCCAGCGGGTCAACCTAATCTGTCAAATTTTACCAATCGAACGTTAACCTTCCAGTATTTTGATAAGGTTGACAATCTATTGAAGAAGAAACACAGATTGAGATAGGTTGATGTGCTGTCGTCTAAAGATAAAAGATAAAAAGTCATTTATTCAAAGTAGGCTGAAAATCAGCACTTTTTGAAGGTCAAGTTCACAAAAGACAGCCCAAAAACGCCTGCCCTTCACCACTTCCTATGTGTTTTGGCTGGGAAGAAGAAATGGTGGAGCAAACTCCCCAGCAACACTCTGTACACAAAGGGCTCCAGAAGGGACAGAGGTGGGTGGTTAAGTTAGTTCTTCAAATATTTTTTACCCCATCAAACATCAGTTTGATATTTTATTAACAATTTTCTACGACAGATTAAAAGAAAATAATCAAGTTGTAATCATTTAATCATTCTTTCAAATAATAATTAAGTCGACTCATTCAGTAAATCACAGTTTGTTAATGCTTAGCACTACTTATTTATTATTTATATCTAATAAGTTATTTTATTATTTTGGTCAGTTATAAACATTATCGTATCGATAAGTTCGTCACTTATGTTGTTCTTGTTTTAGCAGTATCATACAATTGTGAACTATCGTCGACACTACAAAATTGCAAAGGTTTGAATATTTCTCAAACCATTAATGTCATAGCTACATGTAACGATTATCTTCATAAAAGTTGAATTCATTAACTGTAAAATAACGCTCATAACTGACCAAAATGTCATAGAAACTAACGCTTGTCGATCACACATCTATCACAACAAAGTTTATCAATTTCTTAATATCTATAAAACATTATTCTCGAAAAATTACATCATCAACAATTACGCTTTGATTTTTCTAATATTCCAAGCAATCACGTTGTTGAAAATTAAAGACATAACCATCCTTTTTGGCTTCGCCAGAATCGGTTTAAATTACCTTGTATAGACGACAGCAGGTCAACCTACCCGAATCTGTCAAATTTTACCAATCGAACATTAACCTTCCACTATTGCAATAAGGTTGAAAATCGATTGCAGACATTTGACGGACTGTGGTAACTTGATGTGTTGTGGTCTGTACTTCACTAGCATTAGTTAAAATATGTATAACATAAATGGAATGTCAATTGGTCAAATAGCATATTGTCTAAAATTTTCATGAGAAATGGGAGTCAAAATTATTACCACTTTTGTTTTCATCACTGAAGGTGTCCAAATGGATTAGTTATGTAATTAAGTCTAGGTTTTGTATGTGTACTTATTTATAAAATAAGTAGCAGTTGCCTTTCAGAATATAAAATCTAGTTATTTATAACACTTGTGGGCAATCTACAATTTCAACACTTTACTTGTAGTTTTATTAATAAAGATTTTCTTATATATAGATCTGTCCTACGATAACCCTGTAATCAGCTGGAACAATCTCTATTATCAAATATCTTACATCTAAGCATAGTTGTCTAGCCTTTTAAAGTTTTCTACAGTTTAACGATAGTTATTATATTTACATTTTCACAGTAACAACACGTCTATAATAGTTATGATACCTACAAGTTCAAATACAGCTTTTACAGTAATAAGATAAAAGTCAAGGTTGACTTTATGGGTCATAAGATATTTTCTAGTCTCATTTAATGATAGTACTACTGTCACTAATTTTACAAACTGTTGCCTTTCAGGACTCAAATCAAATCACATACTAAAAATTTCAATTCACATCGATATTACTACTTATAGATTTGCTAAACTACTTACATAACAAAATTCACATATAACAGACCCTCTCGACTTTTCGCAAAATATACATATTTAATTTACTATCATATAGCCCTAAAGCTTCTCAAAATGCCTGAATTTAGAACATTGGCTAATTCTGTTATCTCTCTCAACCAGAAGACCTTCACTTGACATCTTCAAATAAGTAAACCAATCTAAGTATTTTACGATTGTACCAGATGGACCATCATCATCTTGTGGACCTCTGTGTGCAAGCCTTGGGCCCCCAAATGCCACGGTGCTCACGGTCCCTTGCCCAAGGCCTCCAGGAGGGCCCGCACGCGCACGGTTGTAATAGAGAGGGAGTCAGGATCCCAAGGTATTGTTCTCTAAACTTATTGTCTTTACTGAACATTGTGCAAGTGGCTACGCGGAAACCAATGCTACGTATCAGTGCTATGCGCATTCAGAATTTAGTTGCGGAATGACATCAAATTTTGCGAGAACTGTAAGATTAGGACTTCTTTGTATTGTACACTAATATGGCTAAACAGTGTCAGTCTGTTAGAACTTGGTGGTGACGACTTGTCGCTTCTCCTCGATGACGCCATTGGTGGTAGGCTCGCTCTTCTCTCGGAGAGAGCTGTTCCTAATGCCGTAGAAGAAGTAGATCATGTAGCCTGGAAATACAAGTACTTTTTTAATTTGTTGGTCACTTGCCTTCTACAGGATCGACGTTGTTCCAAAATGATAAAAATAGTGATGGTGATGATGATGAAATCCTGTTATGCCTCATCAGGAACATAGGGTTAGCGGAAGACGTTTCCACTCCTTATCTTAAGCAGCAAGAAAAAAATCATATTGATCGAAAAATGTTTGCTAAAGTTCTGCTACACAAAATACTGTTAAAAAACAAATAAACTGGTTTCTACATAAAGAACATGTGTATCTTACCAATGACGAGCCAGATGATGAACCGCACCCAGGTCTGGTAGTCGAGCTGCACCATGAGGTACACGTTCATGCACACGCTAAGGTACGGCACCAGGGGCACCAGCGGCACCTGGAACATGACAACGGTCATGAAACTTGGACTTTAAAAGTGGATTCTGCTAAAAATGTCCCTTTTTTGAAATAAACACACTTAGGGCAGGTTTCACAGTTTGATCGTTTCAGTGGATCGCTCAAACCTTGGAAAGATTTGCAAGAATAAGGGCCCGTTTCACAGATTCCAGATAAAGTTGTAGATAGCTATCTGACAGATAATGCCATAGTGTTGCAAATCTTTCCAAAATCTGAGCGATCCGGTCTACACACGATTTTTTAAACTAAATTTCTAGTTCCAGTACTGCTTTGCTAGTTCCGAAGGCGATGGTTAAAGTCAATACAATACTTACCTAATAACAGCTATGGTTTCTACTTTCACAATTACATCAGTCTTCGAACATTAGCACAGGATAAGCACACAACCATTCTGCACCTATAAAATAGATTCAAGTAAGACAGCATACCGTGAAGGAGAGCTGTTCTACGTTGTTCCTGGGCTGGCGGTAGAGCACGAGCAGCAGCACCAGCAGCGCCGCGCCCAGCGCGCCCAGCGCCCCCGCCGCGCGCTCCCAGCGCAGCAGCGAGCACGTCACCAGCGCCACCACGACTGCAGGCCGACAAGATTATACGGTCAATAACGTCATCATCTTCTCTAAGTACTCCCTCATTAACACGCCCTATGTTCTCCCTTTCAAACTCCCCTTTATGTACTCTCCTTAGGTGCTTCTTATCCTATGTACTCCCATCATTAAGTAAAGGTACTTACAAAATATGAAGATGGTGAACTTGGCGATGGTATAAGACAGTTGCGTGGGGTACTTGAGCCCCAGCAGGTTGAACAGCTGCTTGAACACGCTGAACGGAGTCTCCGGCGCCGGCTTCGTCGCGTGCACCTGTATCGTTGTCTCCTCTTCGTATCTGGAAGAAGATAGGTCAGTTTTCAAGATTATTTACAAAAGGTATCGTCCACTGTTTAGCTGAATGGCGTTTACTACTAGACGAAAGCTTTCCCCAAGGTTCGTTACTTCGATGCAGTTCTTCCGCAGAAGGTATACGACGATAAGAAATATCTTTTTCTACAGTTTAATTGCTGTTACGATCAACTCATCGCAAGTGACCTCAGTAACCACGCATATAAGGTAAGGTTGTTCAGAATTGCTATCCATTGATCCATTGACTACTAAGTTGCAGAAGTTGGTATCGTCATGCTAATAACCCGATAAAAACGGAAGGAAATGTCCTACATTGGATAACAGTTCATTGGGATGTTGAGGGTTTACCTGAGGATCAGAACACTGGTAGCGACGATGGTGTACGCGAGGAGAGTTCCGATGGACATCATGTCGATCAGCTGGTTCAAGTTGAACAACGCCGCCATTATTGCTGGAAAATAAGTAATCTTTAGGTAGGTACTCTTTAAATATACTTTGTAACGCTTTTACAGGTTTTCTATTTTGTCTATTTAGTTTATCTATAAATAAACTTATATTTGCTTCTTCTATGTAGTTATATTGTAACACAAATGACTAAACACAACACAGTTGAAGATGCTAACTATTGTAAAGTGTTTAAAGACATCCATTAAGCATGCAAATATGAAACCATACATTTAAAGTAAGCAGTAGATAGGGTAGTCCTTTATTGAAATGAAGTAGGTTATAAAATCAACCTAAAAATTCACAACTATGTATAGAAAATACTTACCAGCGAGCAAGCCACTCAAGATCGTCGCTATCACAGGTGTTTGCGTCCTCTTATTAATGATGGCTAACGGCCTGAACAGCACGCCATCACTTCCCATGGCGTACAGCACCCTGGGCAAGGGGAACATGGCGCCCAGCAGGCTGGTGCACAGCGCGAAGATAGCGCCGATGGTCACGATCCACTTGATGACGGGCAGGTTGGCTTCCGTGAACACGTGAGGGAATGGCGCGTCGGCGTCCTGGAAATAGGAGATCAGTTATTTCAGTTCAATTGACGTAATGAGCATATTAGATGGATAAATAGTGAGACATCTGATTTTCTCTCTTATTTTTAAAAGATCTCAGTCCATTATCGTGTGGACGTATGGAGTGAATAAAATGGCTGAGAAAAATATAGCAAAAGTGGAATATTTTAAGAAGAGATTTTTAAATAACACTTGATTAGGCGTCGCATAAAACACACTACATACAACGGGTAATGTCTTCTCGTCTCACCTGGAGATAATACGGCAGCATCATAGTTAGTACCGTAGCGATACTGAAGTATGACACGAAAATCACCACCAGCGACAAGACAATCGACAGGGGTATATCTCTTTTGGGGTTCTTAGCTTCCTCTCCCGTGGTGGCCACGCAATCAAAGCCTACGAAGCCGAAGAAGCATTTGGCAGCTCCTGCCATGATGCCGGCGACGCCCCAGGGGGCGAAGCCTCCAGCGCCCGCCTGGCTTTTATATTCTTCTGGCACGTCCTCTATAGCTATCCTCCAGTTTGCTGGGTCACCTGATGAAGAAGTTCAAGTTTAAATATAATGCAGTTGACTACATAATGTTTAAGAGATCATGCGAGAGGACCACGATCTATGAGACCACGACCGCGCTGCAAAGTGAACGATTGGGAAGAGGAATGGTAGGCACTGACTTTATACCAAAACGTTGGTTCTTATTCCTGTTGGTACCTATATCTTAACTCGATTGAGAGCTTTAACAGAAAGATAAAATTTAGGTGATATCAGAGTCTTATTTATTTACATCCGCGTGCCGAAGGGAGTACATACTTTCCGCACCCACATAAAACGTACGTTTATCTGTGTCTTTTCTAGATTTATAACGGGCTACGGGCAACACCATGTGCATACACTAGTATTCCATAAAACAACTCAGTCTACACGTGCTGTATTATTATCGTCTCACATTAAGCCGTAAGTGCAATAAATTGTACCTCTGATTCGTCTCTCAGACTTATCTAATCATCCAGTAAGTACTTGTGATATCCAAGTACCTAGACGTGTTGTTTTTGAAGTGCTAAAGGGTATTGTATTGTAACTAGATCATAAATCATTATTGAAGACGACAATGATTTGGTACTTATTGTGTACCTAGTGAACACCTACCTAATATAAAATTAGGTACCTACATACATCTAAGGTTTTTTTATGATACTCAATACATTTATTGCATTCCACAATGTGTACTTAGGGTGTAGATTATGATAATGGACCCTTTTTAAAAAAACTACTGAACATGACTATTTTATCACCGGACAGTCGTTTCACCCGCGTTATGGGGGAACTCCTTACAGTCTTCTGCCGTGAACGTACAGTCAAATCACACAGTATGAACTACATGTCACGACTTGCATCTTGAATCTTGCAAACCATTTTTCAAAAAATTCAAGATAATGACCCTTCCAAGTCTGTATATCTTTGAAATCTTTCTTTGTCTGTAAATCTTTGTGCAAAATTTGTTAAAATGCACTCAGAGTTGTTTACAAAAGCTCATGAAATGTTTCCAAAAAGTAAAAGACACAAGAATAGATTGGTTTTGCCCATAATTCCCAGAACAACATTGTATAGTAAGAACAGCTACGCAATGTGCTGTCGTATATTTAATGCTTTACCAGATAGTATTAAAACATTACCAACTAATAAATTTACAAGGAGTCTCAAAGTGTGGCTAAGGGAAAAAAACTTTTACTCGGTTAATGACATATTTAAAAACGGGTTTTAAAAATCACTAATATTTTATTTTGTCTGACATTTGTTGTGTTGCAATAAATTATTATTCAAATATATTGTCAATAATTATTAAAATTAAAATATTGTGGAGGTATGAGAGCAGCGAGTAAAGCTCATCATACCTCGGAGGAAAGGGAGGATCCTCCGACCGGACGGGTGTTCTGTCCGGTGGGCTACTGCCCGACAGTTGTAGTCGGGATGTTCTATATAGGTGCAAGTTGCGCGCGAACACTGCTTGCGCGATGCAGGATGGTGCGCCTGCCGATGTATATAGCGGTGTGGGTAGTAGTACCGCTACAATATTAATTATTAAAATAATTAAAATAAAATTATAATAAAATTGATGTAAATGTTTGCATGTCACATTATTATGACTAGGAGTTGCGGATATGTTATTTTTTAAGACCTAAATTGTACCAACACTTATTGCAAATAAATGAAATTGAAATTGAAATTGTATTTGATCATTTGGAAGAAGACTATCATCGATTGTCTTGTTTTCACAAATCCTGTTTCCCACTTATGGTAAAGTTCCATAAAGCAAGATGTAAACATCCTTGCAGCCATGGTCCATATATCTCAATCCTGCCAGGGCCGTGGGAGCCGCTATAAATAGCCACCAGTCTCCTGAGCTCGGCGCGAATTGGCAAATGACTACTGACCACGTGGATGTCCGGTTAGGGAGTCAAAATGAACACTGACCGCAGGGGATTGTTTTACGGTTATAGTTTATGAGACTTAGATTTTCGCTATGGTAACACAATTTATGGTGGGCGATTTTAATTTTGAATTTCTACCTCGCTGTTTTCAAATTTAATTGACGTGAATTGTAAACTTACTATGTTATTCCGTGATATGGATAAAAATGATTGCTGGGCTGTATGCAACTTCAATAATGTTTGACTAGTAATTCCGGCATTTACTAGGCACGGATTTTGCCTCATATTTCATGTCATGTAGCGACCATAATGAGACTGCGCGAAAATGTGTAACTTCGGGATCTAACATTACTTTGGGAACCGTTGATCATTTACATAGAGCATTGCCTACTTACTTTTGACTGATCAATTGACTGAAAGGAACTATGAATAGGAAGAGCCTGGATGTTAGTGACGGCTGACAGAGAGAAATGGAAGTGGTATAACTTGGGAACAAGGCAGGATGAAAAAGAAGAAATACTCACTCTTGACGGCTCCAGCAATGACGACGATGATGACGGTGATGAGGTTCAGCGCCGTGAACACGTTGTTCAGTTTCGTGGACTCACTCACGCCGATACCCAGGAGCACTGTGAATAAATGACGTCATGTGGTTAGCAGGAATCTTTAGCGTTTTTGTAAAGTTAGAGAAAAGAAATGAATAAAGAATTAAACTGCGAGCCGTACGAGAGGTAGAAATAAATATCGATAAATTTGAAAACACATTAGTATCAGAGGACATTTTGAAAGTCTAACTAAAGTATCAGGATTCAGATGCACTTTTTCTTAAAGTGAAAGTTACATATTTAAGAGGAAGCAAAGGATACAAATTTATCAATGAAACTGCATCAAAGCAACTCACCAGTAATCAACAGCACAAGAGCAAAAGCGAAGAAGTCAGGATAATCCGCCATGAAGGACACATTGATGGGAGCAGCTTCAGTCATGGCCCTCGCCATGGAATTGTTGCATAAACTGTCGATATACAAGGCCATGCCTTTGGCCACGCTGGCGGTGCCGATCACGTACTCCAGGATCAGGTTCCAGCCGATGGTGAACGCTATGAACTCCCCGACACTCACGTAGCTGTAGACGTACGCTGAGCCGGCTTTGGGCACGCGAGCTGCGAATTCGGCGTAGCAGAGACCTGGAAGGTTTGAGATGAGATATAGTTTAGGTACTAGTATTTTCTTATGTAGTCTGTATCATATTGGTCTGCTAAGAAGATTGTCATTTGATCCTTTTCCAATCTAACTTGATGCAACAGGTTAGATGGATGTTCTGTCTCTTTAACCGATATTAAGGTATGTACTCAACTTCGTCAAAAATAATAACTATTTATTTGCATATTATGTATTTGAATACGACATAACAATTTTTTTCGCAAAACAATACCAAGGTTCAATTTTTTGCAACACTGTAGTTAAACATAACTACTTATGTAACTTACTTAAGTACCTACTTACTATGTATAAACGTACCTAATTATCATTTAGCACGTTTTCAACTTGAGATCATGCAACACTGTTAAATCTTAAAAGTAGGTAGGTAGGTAGATAATATACAGCACTTCAGTGCTCAAGTGTTTTTCATTGACATAAAATATTAGAAATTATCACCGTCTATTGTTTAAAACATAAACAATTGATATTTAACAATGTTGAAGTACTTGCGAGCCTTGCTTTATCGTTACTTTGATTGAATTTCATGCAATAGTCCCCGGGATTGTGTGCTAGATTATTAATTTTTATAATTAATCATTGATACTATCGCCGGTTATTGAAAAAGAAAGAAAAAGCAAGTGCGAGTCAGGCTCGCGAACGGAGGGCACTGTTACCTACAAAAATGACGTTGGTTGTATTTGCCCCCTTAAATATTTAACTAATTTACTCTAGTTTTCAGAAGTTAGCATTTATTGTTATAGCGGCAAAAATAATACACCATCTGTGAAAATTTCGACTGTCTAGTTATCAAGACTATCATGGTGAGCCTGATGACAGATCCCGTTTAACCCTGAAAATGATGCAAAGCGTCATGAGTCTTCAGAATTATCATTTTTATCCTAAGACGCGCTAAATTCGTTGTTTATAAAGAAAACGAAGAGCCGAAAGGGAGAATCAATTACGCAAGTGATTTGGGTACCTACTGATGAACTGATAATTTTTATTTTATTAGTAGATGCCCAGCTATTGGTGTGCGGTCATTATAATTTTGTGCAAAAGAGGAAAACCTTGGGAATAGGTAATGTGAACTGACACGCGCTAGGCCCGTGAAGCTGCCTACTAGATCAAGTTAACCAGGTTTAAAGCTAGATCTTAATTAAAGGTCAACTGATTTGAAGTTATTATTAAACAGATGTATACGTACGGATCTATTTGCATTCTATACATACATCGATTAAAATTTTAAACCGATATTTTGAAAAGGAGATTCTTATACATATAGGACGTTTTAATAAANGGCTTATAGGTCTTACTTAAAGGTCAACTGATCTAAAGTTATTATTAAACAGATGCATACGTACAGATCTATTTGCATTCTTATATCAATGAAATTTTTAAACCGATTTTTTGAAAAGGAGATTCTTATACGTATAGGATGTTTTAATAAAACCCTATACCTACCCTATTTTGTAATTGCAATGATAAACTATGTCGACAATCCCGCCATTGTTATGTGAAACGAAAATCAAGCATAAGGTGAGGGCTGCGGGATTCTTCGCAAGAGATACTGCTGCCCTGATACACAAAGGGCTCCAGAAGGAACATGGTGGGCTTTATTCACTAAGAGTCTAAAACTCCTTCACGCAGTGTGCGGAAAAATCATTTGATGATCTCACCAAAAAAATGTAGTGAGTAGTGACCCTCATGAGTAACTGGCGAATATTTTTGTAAAGACTTTTAAATAAATCTTCGTTATCCAGTATCATTATTAAAGTTCTGCTCCAAATCTCCATTATTTAAATCAGTTCTTAATTCACTACCAGCTTGACGCGTTAACCAGTTATGAATACGCATATAATAACTATGAGGAAGTGAATAATTTCCGAAATACGTCACACATAATTCGGCCATGTCTTGTCTGACAGTTCGTCCAACACAATGGATAGCCTTGTAAAGGGATT
>NWSH02000525.1:10713332-10732160 GCA_002382865.2 Heliothis virescens | reverse complement strand
TAGATAGCTATCTGACAGATAATGCCATAGTGTTGCAAATCTTTCCAAAATCTGAGCGATCCGCTCTGCACATGATTTTTTTAACTACATTTCTCGTTCCAGTGCTGCTTTGCTAGTTCCGAAGGCGATGGTTAAAGTCAATACTTACCTAATAACAGCTGTAGTTTCTACATTCGCAATCACATCAGTCTTCGAACATTAGCACAGGATAAGCACACAACCATTCTGCACCTATAAAATAGATTCAAGTAAGACAGCATACCGTGAAGGAGAGCTGTTCCACGTTGTTCCTGGGCTGGCGGTAGAGCACGAGCAGCAGCACCAGCAGCGCCGCGCCCAGCGCGCCCAGCGCCCCCGCCGCGCGCTCCCAGCGCAGCAGCGAGCACGTCACCAGCGCCACCACGACTGCAGGCCGACAAGATTATACGGTCAATAACGTCATCATCTTCTCTAAGTACTCCCTCATTAACACGCCCTATGTTCTCCCTTTCAAACTCCCCTTTATGTACTCTCCTTAGGTGCTTCTTATCCTATGTACTCCCATCATTAAGTAAAGGTACTTACAAAATATGAAGATGGTGAACTTGGCGATGGTATAAGACAGTTGCGTGGGGTACTTGAGCCCCAGCAGGTTGAACAGCTGCTTGNGAAGTGATACGGTCAACAACGTCATCATCATTCCTACGTGCTGCATTATATGCCTACACCCTTATATACTCATTCATGTACTTATCCTATGTACTCCCTTATATACCGCCCTTATGTATATCCTTACTTGTTCTTTCTCTTCCATGCCTATAATTTAAGTAAAGGTACTTACAAAATATGAAGATGGTGAACTTGGCGATGGTATAAGACAGTTGCGTGGGGTACTTGAGCCCCAGCAGGTTGAACAGCTGCTTGAACACGCTGAACGGAGTCTCCGGCGCCGGTTTCGTCGCGTGCACCTGTATCGTTGTCTCTTCTTCGTATCTGGAAGAAGATCGGAGGATTAGCACAAGTGTCTACCAAAGGTATCGTTGACCTTTCTTCCAAAAAATGTGGGGAGCCTTTGTTCAGCAGTGACAACATCTTTGGGAAAGGCACTTTAATTCAGTTTTTCATCAGGTATACGACGATACAAATAGTGTTTTTCCATAGTTTAATTCCTTGGATCAGTTTGTGCACTTGAATGGGACACCGCGATCTCAGCAACCACGTAAGTAACTACTACACGTGTGTGGTCGTACCAGATTTCCATCCTTGCCTCCATTTCGTTATTGAAGTAGGTAACGTCACGCTGAAAACTAGGGCGATAGGAATAGAAGAGAATGTCCAATACTGAACTACTGTCAACTAGCCTGATTAAGATATACCTGAGGATCAGTACACTGGTGGCGACGATGGTGTACGCGAGGAGAGTTCCGATGGACATCATGTCGATCAGCTGGTTCAAGTTGAACAACGCCGCCATTATTGCTGGAAAATAGATAAAAATATTCATTAGGCACTACTAACGTTACTGTAAAAAAACCTTTTGTTAGTCCATTTAGTTTATCTGTAAATAAACTTATATTTGCTTCTACTATGTAGTTAAACTGTAACACAAATGACTAAACACAACACAGTTGAAGATGCTAACTATTGTAAAGTGTTTAAAGACGTTCATTATGAATGCAAATATGAAACCACATATTTATAATAAGCAGTAGATAGTCCGTTTGTTTGTTGAAATGAAGTATCAGCTTATTGAATCAATCTAACAGTATAAAAAATACTTACCAGCTAGCAATCCACTCAAGATCGTCGCAATCACAGGTGTCTGGGTCCTCTTATTAATGATAGCTAGTGGCCTGAACAGCACGCCATCACTTCCCATGGCGTACAACACCCTGGGCAAGGGGAACATGGCGCCCAGCAGGCTGGTGCACAGCGCGAAGATGGCGCCGATGGTCACGATCCACTTGATGACGGGCAGGTTGGCTTCCGTGAACACGTGGGGGAATGGCGCGTCTGCGTCCTGGAAATAGGAGATCAGTTATTTCAGCTCAATTAACGTAATGAGTGAATAGTGATAAATAGTGAGACATCTGATTTTCTCTCTTATTTTTAAAAGATCTCAGTCCATTTTCCTGTAGACTTATGGAGTGAATAAAATGGCTCAGAAAAATATAGCAAAAGTGATGCGTGAGAGATTCAAAATAGTGTCGCATAAAGCACACTACATCCAACACTTGGGTAATGTATATTTTTGTAAAAGAGAGCATTGACAGAATCTATCACTAACTAATATTCTATAGCTAATATTCTATTAGGGTTAATTCTATTTCAGTCGGAGTACTACAAAATAACTCACCTGGAGATAATACGGCAGCATCATAGTCAGTACCGTAGCGATACTGAAGTAAGACACGAAAATCACCACTAGGGACAACACTATAGACAAGGGTATATCTCTCTTAGGGTTCTTAGCTTCCTCTCCCGTGGTGGCCACGCAGTCGAACCCTACGAAGCCGAAGAAGCACTTGGCAGCTCCTGCCATGATGCCGGCGACGCCCCAGGGGGCGAAGCCTCCAGCGCCCGCCTGGCTTTTGTATTCTTCTGGCACGTCCTCTATAGCTATCCTCCAATTTGCTGGGTCACCTGTTGAAGGAGTTTTAGTTTTAACAAATATAACTAATTTTGACCAATGGTAGATTGTGCGGCGAGTGACGCGGCGCTCTGCCAAGTATTTATTATGCAGAAGTTAGAAAAGAAATGGTAGCCGCTGATTGTATTTAATGATTAATTTAGGCTGTTGTTATTAGAACGCTGGTTCTAATTCCTGTCGGTCTATTGTAAATTGATTGAGGGCATAACATAAAGAGAATATTAGTTACACGGGCCCTAAGTGTCTACGTTTGATTTATTTATACCCGAGGGAACTACTTTCCGCATCTAGATAAAAAGCATGTGTATCTGTTTGGACATTTATAACGTGCAATACCACGAGCAAATGCTAGTATTCCATAAAACAACTCAGTCTACACGTGCTGTATTATTATTGCCTCACATTAAGCCGTAAGTGCAATAAATTGTACCTCTGATTCGTCTCTCAGATTTATCTAATCATCCAGTAGGTACTCGTGTTATCCAAGTACCTAGACGTGTTGTTTTTGAAGTGCTAAAGGGTATTGTATTGTAACTAGATCATAAATCATTATTGAAGACGACAATGATGTGGTACTTATTGTGTACCTAGTGAACACCCACCTAATATAAAATTAGGTTCTACTACATCTAAACATTATTTTATGACTAGCTTCTGCCCGCGACTTCGTTCGCGGATCATGTCGCTTATGCCAGCGACAACGGGTCGTCATAATCAAAGATAAAGAACTTTATCCCCTCACTGCTCTGCTCCTATTGATTGTGGCGTGATGAAAAGTATACTACACCCATCTCAGGAGTATGAATAATAATTGTACCAAATTACGTTAAAATCCGTCCAGTAGTTTTTGTTTCTATAACGGTTATACAGACAAAAAATACTGATTGCATTTTTCGATCCCTAAATCACCCCCTGATAGTTATTTTGGAAATATATTTCATGTACAGAATTGACTTATATACAGATTTATTATAAGTGGATATAGATCATGGACCACTTTAAAAAAACCTACTGAACATTTTTTTTTTTTTTTTTATTTATTAAATTAGGTTCACCAACAATTGTTTATGCTTATAACATATAATATAACATAGTTAAAAATTAAGGTAACAGCATAACAATTACTTAAAGGTAAACTCAGCATGTACGATAAGAAAGTACAAAAATATATAATTATCATGGGCTAACTAACAGTAAACGCTATTATTAGACAGTATTAACAAAAAAAATGGTACAAAGGTTGCAACTTAGGAACAGTTAAATTGAGATTTAGATTGAAACAGTTTTGAACAACAACCGACGGCAACATGACTATTTTATCACCGGATAGTCGTTTCTGGCAGTTTCACCCGCGACACGGGGGAACTCCTTGCAGTCTCCTACCGTGAACATACAGTCAAATCACGCAGAACTAAATGTCACGACTTGGATTTGATCATTTGGAAGAAGACTATCATCGATTGTCTTGTTTTCACAAATCTTGTTTCCCAATTATGGTAATGTTCCATAAAAGATGTAAACATCCTTGCAGCCATGGTCCATATATCTCAATCTTGCCAGGGCCGTGGGAGCCGCTATAAATAGCCACCAGTCTCCTGAGCTCGGCGTGAATTGGCAAATGACGACCGACCACGTGGATGTCCGGTTAGGGAGTCAAAATGAGCACTGACCGCAGGGGATTGTTTTACGGTTATAGTTTATGAGACATAGATTTTCGCTATGGTAACACAATTCATGGTGGGCGATTTTAATTTTGAATTACTACCTCGCTGTTTTCAAATGTAATTGACGTGAATTGTAAACTTACTATGTTATTCCGTGATATGGATAAAAATTATTGCTGGGCTGTATGCAACTTCAATAATGTTTGACTAGTAATTCCGGCATTTACTAGGTACGAATTTTGCCTCATATTTCATGTCATGTAGCGACCATTAGTTAAATGGGACCGCGTGAAAATGTGTAACTTCGGTATCTAACATTACTTTGGGAACATTGATCATTTACATAGAGCATTACCTACTTACTTTTGACTGATCGATTGGTTGAAAGGAACTATGAATAGGAAGAGACTGGATGTTAGTGACGGCTGACAGAGAGAAATGGAAGTGGTATAACTTGGGAATAAGGCGGGATGAAAAAGAAGAAATACTCACTCTTGACGGCTCCAGCAATGACGACGATGATGACGGTGATCAGGTTCAGCGCTGTAAACACGTTGTTCAGCTTCGTGGACTCACTCACACCGATACCCAGGAGCACTGTGAATTTATGACGCCATATAGATAACATGAATCTTCAGTGTTTAAGTGTAAACAGAGAAAATTATTTTTGTTTTAAACGAACTGCGAGCTATATTTTACAAGGATTTAATCAAACCGATAAAGAAAGGATATTGCTAGCACACATTTTGAAAAACTAAAGTATCAGTAGCACTTTTGCATAGTGCAAAATGTGTTATTATTTTACATTAGCTTCCACCCGCCCGCGGTATTCCCGCATTCCATACAAAAAGTAGTTTATAGCCTTCCGCGATCTATCTTACACTTCGGGCTAGTTGTTCCTGAGATTAGGGCAAATTCAAGCAAAAAACTCTTCAGCTTTACGATTCTGACATAGACACTAATGAAACTGCATCAAAACAACTCACCTGTAATCAACAGCACAAGAGCAAAAGCGAAGAAGTCAGGATAATCCGCCATGAAGGACACATTGATGGGGGCAGCTTCAGTCATAGCCCTCGCCATGGAATTGTTGCATAAACTGTCGATATACAAGGCCATGCCTTTGGCCACGCTGGCGGTGCCGATCACGTACTCCAGGATTAGGTTCCAGCCGATGGTGAACGCTATGAACTCCCCGACACTCACGTAGCTGTAGACGTAGGCTGAGCCGGCTTTGGGGACGCGAGCTGCGAATTCGGCGTAGCAGAGACCTGGAAGAAGGTTTGAGATGAGATATAGTTTGCTAGCATTATCTTATGTAGTCTGTTTCATATTGGTCTGCTAAGAAGATTGTCATTTGATCCTTTTCCCAACAATGTAGGGTCGGTTTCCAATCTAACTTGATGCGACAGGTTAGATGGATGTTCTGTCTCTTTAACCAGTGTTAAGGTACTTATGTACTTAACTTCGTCAAAAATAATAACTATTTATTTGCATATTATGTATTCGAATACGACATAACAATTTTTTCGCAAGGCAATACCAAGGTTCAATTTTTTGCAACATTGTAGTTAAACATAACTACTTATGTAACTTACTTAAGTACCTACCTACTATGTATAAATGTACCTAATTATCATTTAGCACGTTTTCAACTTGAGATCATGCAACACTGTTAAATTTTAAAAGTAGGTAGGGAGATAATGTACAGCACTTCAGTGCTCAAGTGTTTTTCATTGACATAAAATATTAGAAATTATCACCGTCTATTGTTTAAAACATAAACAATTGATATTTAACAATGTTGAAGTACTTGCAAGTTTTTCTTTATCGTTACTTTGATAGAATTTCAAGCAGTCCCCGGGATTGTGTGCTAGATTATCTACTTCTATAATTACACTTTCGTCGGTTTTTTAAAAAGAACGATCACGTGCGAACGAAGGGCATCGTTACCTACAAAAATCGCGTTTGTTGTATGTGACCCCCTTAAATATTTTTAATTATAATAACTAATTTATTCTAGTTTTCAGTTGTTAAAATAATACATCTGTGAAAATTTCGACTGTCTAGTTATCAAGACTATCATGGTGAGCCTGATGACAGATCCCGTTTTACCCTGAAAATGGTGCAAAGCGTCGTTAGTCTTCAGAATTACCATTTTTATCCTCAGACGCGCTAAATTCGTTGTTTATAAGGAAAACGAAAGGGTGAAAAGGAGAATCAATGAAGTTATTTAGGTGCCTACTGGTGAACTAATAGTTTTTCTTTTCTACTTCCATTTTCTTTTTTATTAGTTGGTATCCAGCTATTGGTGTGCGACCATAGGTATAATTTTGTGCAAAAGAGGAAAACCTTGGGAATAGGTAATGTGAACTGACACGCGCTAGGCCCGTGAAGCTGCCTACTAGATCAAGTTAACCAGGTTTAAAGCTAGATCTTAATTAAAGGTCAACTGATTTGAAGTTATTATTAAACAGATGTATACGTACGGATCTATTTGCATTCTATACATACATCGATTAAAATTTTAAACCGATATTTTGAAAAGGAGATTCTTATACATATAGGACGTTTTAATAAAACCCTATTACTATCTTATATTGTAATTGCAATGATAATTTATGTCGACAATCCTGCCATTGTTATGTGAAATGAAAATCAAGCATAAGGTGAGGGCTGCGGGATTCTTCGCAAGAGTTACCGCGGACCTGATAATACTTACACAAAGAGCTCCAGAAGGAACATGGGGGGCTTTAGTCACTAAGAGTCTAAAACTCCCTTACGCTGTACCCACAACGGGACACGTCATTTGATTACCTATTTCCAACCAAAAACAAATAGTGAATAAGTAACCCTACATCTTTCATCATGAGTAACTGGCAAACATTTTCGTTTTCGTCGAATTAAAGCTTCGTTATCCAGTATCATTATTAAAGCTCTGCTCCAAATCTCGATTATTTAAATCAGTTTTTAATTCTACTACCAGCTTGACGCGTTAACCAGTTACGAATACGCATATAATAACTATGAGGAAGTGAATAATTTCCGAAATACGTCACATATAATTCGGCCATGTCTTGTCTGACAGTTCGTCCAACACAATGGATAGCCTTGTAAAGGGATTGTCTATATCCAGTCACTCTTGCGCATGTCAAATTGTGAGTTTATAATGATTTTAATGGTGGTCTAATTTGTGCGTTTAATGACCCTGTTTGACCATTTTGAGTAATTTGGCTTGAATTTTGTCATTTTATGTGAACTTCATATTTTATTGTACTTATTTTAAGAAATGTGATAAATTTAAAGGACCATTTCAAATTATGTTCTTTTTTACCAAAATTACTCTTTGTTTTGTTCTAACCCCTTTTTAGGGTTCCGTAGCCGAATGGCAAAAAACGGAACCCTTATAGATTCGTCATGTCTGTCTGTCTGTCTGTCTGTCTGTCCGTATGTCACAGCCAGTTTATTCCGAAACTATTAAGACTACACCATTCAAATTCGGTAAGCAGATGTATTATGTTAACCGCTTTACGATTTTTATACAAAAATAAAAAAAAAATAATATTAGAAGGGGGCTCCCCATACATGGAACTGAAACAAAAAACTTTTTTTTCCGTCTAACCTATACTTGTGGGGTGTCTATAAATAGGTCTTTAAAAATAAGATTGAGGTTTCTAAAACCATTTTTTCTCAAAGTCAATCATTTCAAAGTTAGACACTTTCAAAGTGCAAAAATGTGTGTCCCCCCCCCTGCCATTTCTAAACTACCAAAGTGAAAAATCTAAAAAAAATATATGTTATAGACCTTAACAAAAACTATCAACCAAAATTGGTTTGAACAAGATACAGTCAGTGGTTTTTGAGATATAGCACTTTTTCAGTAACCGCAAATTATAACTTTGTTATTCATATATTTGTATGAAAAACAAAGTTATTTTTTGTTGTCAAGAAATGTTTGTGTTTTGACTAATTGTAGGCAATAGGAACGTTTATTTTTGATAGATAATGGAACGGAACCCTTCGTGCGCGAGTCCGACTCGCACTTGGCCGGTTTTTATACCTGTTTCGATTTAGAGTCTAATAAAATAAATCACACATTTTATGAGGACTTATTCGCAAATCGTTAAAACCTCAACCTGTTCATCCATAAAACATATGAGGACCTTCACACCTTCAGATAATGAATGCATCATTGTAATTATCTCAAAACCTATACTCCTTTGACTGCGTGACCTTCAAAACCTCAGCCTTACTCAAAATTAAACTCACCAGCAAAAGCCGAAGCTATAGCAGCGACCAGGAAACTAATACACACTGCAGGACCCGCTACAGTCTTCGCCACCGCCCCCGCTAGAACGTACACCCCGAGTCCTAGCGTGCTGCCTACGCCTAGCGCGGTCAGATCCAGTAGGCCTAGGCATCTGTCTAGCTGTGTGGATGTGTCTCCGTCTTCCAGCTGCTTGCAGCGCCGTAGAGCGTTGAATATTCGACCGCAGCCCATCTGGAAGAGAGGAATTTAATGGTTTAATTTATTGGACGTGTATGGCAAGTTATGTTGGTTGTTTTTAAATAATTCTATATCATCAGCTTTTGACTGTCTCCCTGTAGAGTGGCTTGATGCTGAGCACTTTACAAGCTCTTCTCCTACAGAGAAGAAAAGAGTGTTACTTAATCTTCAACAAGGAAGTAAAATACATGTAAACGTGTCAATTTAAATCTATACAATTATATTGTACTAGCTTCCGCCAGCGGTTTCACCCGCTTTCCCGTGGGAACTACTGCACTCATCCGGATAAAAAGTAGCCTATAGCCTTCCTCAATAAATGGGCTATCTAACACTGAAATAATTTTTCCAATCGGACCAGTAGTTCCTGAGATTAGCGCGTTCAAAAAAATTCACAAACTCTTTAGCTTTATAATATTAGTATAGATTATGTATGTAAGTAGGTACTCTGTGGTAGGTACCTAAAACAAAATTGCCTCTAGCTCGACCTTTATTCTATAACAAAAATACATTCCAAAAACTGGTTATCAGGTAAGTACTTACCTATATTTTAAAAATAGCTTAAAATTATATTAGTTCTTCACGATTTGCATTTTTTTTCGCGAATACAAAGATGTTGTATGTCCGGCCTTGCAGTAAAGGTTATTAGTCAAAATAAAACTGTATAAAATCTAGTATGGCGTCCTATTGTCTTCAGTCATGCATCATTGCTTAACATTGTAAAACTAATTGAACACGTGTGTTTCAGTCATATTTATGGCTGTTTTAAATATAATATAAATATGTTTTCCTTTATTTTTCAGTTTTTAATATATTTGCTAACAAACTAAATATTGTGATTAATTGCAGCTTGGGGCTTCTGGGAATTCTTAGAAAACCTGTCCCTTTAGCTTCTTAGGTATTGTTTTTACAACACATGGTATATAAATAATGTAATCTAAAAAACACTGATGAACCCTATTTGAGGAGTTCATCTTATGATTCGTTTCTATCCATTTTCCCCTTTCAAGATACTCTTCGCTGATGATACTTCAATGAACCTCATCAAATCGGCCTATCCGCCATCTCGTTCCAAGTCATTGCTCCCACACAAACACTTAGGTATTATAGATACACATACAAATACTGCTTCTAATGCATTAGCCACGCGACTAGGGATTGCAATCTGGTATCATTTTCAATCCGGCCGGATTAGCAAATATGCTGGAGGGTATATGTACTTGGCCCTCACTTTCGGCATAACGGGTCCACACCGGGCACGGTTGCTTTGGGAAGTACCTGCCTGTCCCCGTGGCGGCAATTGGCGGCGCCCAGCCGTGGTTCAAGCCATGGTGAGGGGCGAGAGGGAATGGGATGCCGTCGCCTCCTTCTGCCAAACAGTTATGCTAGAGAAGCAAGCAGCGAAGCGACTGCGAATTCGCGCCGCTCATCCCAGCCGCCGCTGTGGACCTGGTGGTAAACACGGTCGCCGGGTGTCGAGAGACGCTCCCGGGCACCGTAGGCGTGGGTCTGTGCGCGGTGAGTTTTCTGGTGGCACATCGTTCTTCCGTCTCCTAGGAGACGATACTGAGGAGACACACCCGTGTCGGCGGCTCGCATTGTTCCACGCGTTCCTCAAATAGGTCAACAAAACCAATAGGGCCAGAGCCTGTCGGGGCTGCGGGATTGTTCGAAAGAGTTACCGCTGCTTTGGCACACAAAGGGCTCCAGAAGGGACACGGTGGGTTTTAGTCAAAGTCTGACCGGTCCCATATTCGTCAGGTCAGGATCTGATGATGGACACCCTGAGAAATCTAGGGCAACTCATGAACATTGCAGGCAAGCATCGACTGAATACTTGATATTGAGTTGATTATGGCTTAATTATTGGTTACGACTGCCACAGTGGGCATTAAAATACTATAGTTTTAGACCCAAAAACTGAAAAGAAATAACCAACTTCACAAAATACTGAAAGGAACCAAATAAAACTTTTAACATGGCTCTAGAAGTCGGTGGCAAAATAAACACAATCAACTGACCTGCAGACACCTACTTCTAGAGCCATGCGAAAAGTGTTATTTTGTCCCTTTAAATAGAGGAAGAACCCTCTATTTCTTACGAAGTCATTAATTTTTAAGTATTTCCTCATATGTAATCTGTTTCCTTTTACTTTTGACTCTCCGATAACCTTCTTTTTCTTGAGGATTTGAATTACTAGTACCTTTTTCAATGTATTTTTCGCGATTTAGAGTTTAACCGGATCCGGCACCGGATCCGGTGCGTTGGTGCCGGATCCGGTAGGTCTAGAAACACGCCGGATCCGCCGGATTACCGGATCCGCCGGACCGGATTGCAATCCCTACACGCGACTGACGTCATCACATTGTACCACTCGCCCTTGACCGTGACGTAGCGACAATGTCGAATATGCGTAACAAATAAACTTAGTTTTTTCGCAGGATAGGTAAACATATTTTGGTACCTAAAGGTACTAATTTTGTACAAAATAATGGCAGTAAACATCCTCGGTGAATGACAGTCATGCTATGATAGGTCACTCTGTAACAATACTCGTATAAGTCAATTACCTATGTGCGCCTACGAGTACCTTTAAAATCATTGGTCATCTAAGCCACCATTTTAAATGCCAAGTAAAAGGTATTTTCCCACGGTTATGACTATTAGCGAGATATTTCATGAAACGTAAACCTTTAAGTTCAATTTTGTCAACTTATTGTCGTCGTAGTCAGAGCCTAAAACGTCCACTGCTGGAAAAAGGCCTTCCCCTAGCTGGGGATATGTGCCCATACTCACCGCGCTGGGCATGCGTGTTGGTAAGCTTATATTACAATGTTATTATTAAAAACATTGTCTTTGATGGAGTACCTATAGCTTGGGAGGAACTACGGGAGACGGGCCGAAATCGCTTTGTGGGTTTTAAAAACTTTCACTAAGCAGCCCGGAGTTGGAAGTTGGTGATTGATTCACCCGTGCATCGGAGAGCACGTTAATGACGGTCCTGCGCCTAATCTCTCTCCGGTCGTGTCGGATTGCCGTCCCATCGGGCTATAAGAGTGAGGGAATAGGGAGTGCACCTGTGTCTGCGCAAATGCTTGTGCACTATAATATGTCCTGCGCAGCTGGCTGATCTCCTTATATGAGAACAGCCACCGACAATCGGCTAGGCCGCTATTAAAAATTAGTAAGGGAAGCAGAGGCTTTAAAAAGTCTGATCATAAAGTCTCTTCATATCACCCAAAAAACAAAATAATAGAGGAAACATAATTTTACAGTCGCCATTTGCGATTAAACAAACATTTTGATGAAAAAAACCATTCGTAATAAAAACTATTTGATTGAAATGCAGCGAGAAGAATCAATGCCGTCACGGCCCGTGACGACGGTAATGAACCGGCCACGGTAATTGCTTGACCGGTAACGATGTGATCACGCGCGATGCGTGACAGGTGACAGATGACACAAGTGACGTTTGTATTATTGAGTCATTTTATCTATATACAGGGTGACTGGTAATTAGTGACCGATACCTGAACACGTGATTCTACCCATGATTACAAACAACTTTCCCAAAGAAACTTTTTTTTTTACTCATTAGTTTAGTCACAATAGCAAAATCACTTCAACCTGCACACGCGTAATGAAAGTGTCACTTTTCACTATCTCGAAACTGTTTTCGATCCTGGGTTTAAGTTCATCTAAAGTGTTCACTAGCCCTCTACGATTGCCCATTGCTTCACCATAGCCCCATACTGAATAATAGCACATCACCATATCGCTGTCCTCACTCGCGGAGTATTTGTACGGCACAGTGCCGGCGGGTGTCAAAAAAAAACTAATAAATGGCATCCGATGGATTTTACGGCGTGACTGTTATTTTTAAAATAAGTTTTGTAAAATTAATCCTGAAGGAGACGAAAAATAAAAATTTTCGCTTTTCCCTGTTAATTTGCAATGACATTATTAATCTAAAAACGTGACAGATTGTTAGTGGCCAATAGAACACAAAGAGGTTTAACACAATTACCGTAATAGCTCATCGGGAGAAGGCACGACTGCTAATTGCAGTTTCAAACAGCTATTGTGACTAAACTAGTGAGTAAAAAAAAATAGTTTCTTTGGGAAAGTTGTTTGTAATCATGGGTAGAATCACGTGTTCAAGTATCGGTCACTAATTACCAGTCACCCTATATATAAAACTCTTCCGTTACTGAGTGACTGACTGACAGACAACGCACAGTCGAAACTACTGGTCGTAGACAGCTGAAATTTGGAATGTAGGTTCCTTGGGATATGTAGGGGAGCACTAAGAAAGGATTTCCCGAAATTCCCACGGGAACGGGAAAAAACGGGATTTCAAGTATAGCGCGGGCGAAGCCGCTGGCAGAAGCTAGTAACTTGATATGATAATCATACTGCGGGTTGTTCGAAAGGGTTCCCGCGGCCCTGGCACACAAAAGGCTCCCGAAGGAACACGGTGGGTTTTAGTCAGTAAAATTCTGACACTCCCTCACGCTGTCACTCACAGCGGGAGGGGTCATCTGATGACCCATCGATAAAAATAATAAATTGTGATAATTGTGGAGGTTAACACCTTTTGAGTCTTTGTTCTGCCAAAAATAAATACAAAACTATTGATATTTGGTGCAGATTTGAAAATAAAAATAACACAATTGTCATTTATCGAATCGCGAATATTTTTGAGCTTATCTTCCCACTGACCTATAGATATAGAAAACAGTTTTTTTTGAAAATTCCTGCTCAAAGATCCGAAGATTGTTTCTGACTGAATTATAAATATCAAGTGACCATATTCCAGATCAGAGAACACACTCAGGTATTTCCAAAAAATAATAGGCTATTACTTAACGGAGGCAATAAAATCCAATTATATATTTTTTTATAAAATCTCCATAGAAAAAAACTGTGAAGAATCCCAAAGGTATTTCCAGCTATAATTCAAAATGTTTATTGTCATGAGTGCGTAAGTAATAGATTATCATCCCATTGTTCTCTCGTAGTAGATGATATCACTGAGTTATCAGCGCGCGGAAACTGTATCTCATGTGGGAACATCGTGTTAGGTATCTACTAAAACTTCAGTTCAGCAAACTTTTCGTTATTGCTTAATTAGCGTAAGTTATGATGCACCAATTACGCGTTCAGATGTATCTGGTTACAGTGGAAGCCGGCTAGAGTAATTAAATATTATTTTGTAGTCTCTGCCAGACCATGGGAATATGAAGTCCGGGATTTTCGTAAGGCCTTTTGAGATAGCTTTAATGAAATGGCGATACAAGACACAAAACATTATTACTATCTATACTATAATATACATATCTTCTTCTATTATAAAACTGAATGCTAATCTCAGGAACTACTGAACTCCGATTTGAAAAATTATTTCAGTGCTAGGTAGCCCATTTATCCAGGAAGACTATAAGCAGCTTTTTATCCGGGTGCGCGGAGTAGTTCCGGGACGCGGATGAACCTGCTGGCGGAAGCTAGTAAGTGAGTAATAAAGTAGACCATGACATCAGAGCCCCATTTGTAGATATAAAGTAAAAGGGCTATTGTCCATATAAATTATGCGGATATTATGTTATAGTGCACATTATAGTAAACTTTGCATTTGATCAATACGGACACGTGTATTAAATACATAATATTATAACTATGTACGGTGGAAATGGTTCTCAGTTATGTAACACTCCGATCGTGTAAAGAATTTCTTGAAAAATATTATATCTGGCATTTACTTGTTACTTTGTTACGTTAAAGGCGCGGCCCCACCGCGGTGCATGCTGTGCACGGGCACGCGGAGCATTTTAGCTGCGTGTATTCATTTATTTGACAACGTGGGTCTACGTTTCCACTGGAATACACGAATATGACACACGACTATGTATAGCGTGGCACGGCGCACAGAGAGGCTACGCTGCGATAAGTGAGCTGTTCATAGTCGACGGTCATATTCGTGTACTCCAGTGGAAACGTAGACCCACGTTGACAGCGTTGAGCTATGTAACCGCCTATTCGAGCAAGCCACGCATGTATCAATGACGTCAATTCGTGCGTAGCCTCTCCGTGGGTTGCAGTGGACACAACCACATACATTTTCTTCCAAAGCGAAGCTTAATACACGTGCGTAGTCTCTCCGTGCACTGCGGTGGGGCCGCGCCTTAATATTTAAATTCAGACCAGCGTTTATAAATGTCTTTGTTCTACAAGACTAACTATGGAATTGTTCTATCTATCTGTCAAGTTAGTTACTAAAGATAGGAATTTCACATAACTTGTAGGGAGCCTAATGTCAATGTTCAATCTCTAGTAAGTAAATCAACAGAAAGATAGGTTATTGGGAACTGTCGTAAGCCAACACACCAGATTGCTCACATAGGATGCATCGTAACATTTGTGCGCAAACATCATGTCTATGGATTCGCACCATAGCATACACAATTTTGGTGGTATCTCGCCATAACAATTCAAACACAAGCGATTTCTTTCGTTTTACGAACAAAAGCAACAGTGAACCAAAATAATTTTACGAACGCACTAAGTTTGTTGACTTAACAAAATTCTTAAGAATTTAAAATGATGTCATCACAAACTCTTTATCTTACAATTTAAACGAAATACAGCAATTTCTGACAAGCGTTGTCAAAGATAATTTTGAAAACATGCGTAAAATTGTTTGTAGATGCGTAGGAGTTAGAAACAGAACCATAGGATAGTGATTAGAATTAAGAATGAACTCTATTTCTACAGAACGTAGAAAATAATAAGAGCATTCACGAATATAATGACAGAAATGTCTCTAAACGTAAACTAGCCAAAGATTTCTCATTGATTTGAATTAAAGATGGCACAACTTCTACATAAAGATATATTATGTACAACACCAAGATAACTTCAATAACTTTTATCTCAAAAATCTGATAAAACCGTACTATTTTTATAGTGCTTGACAGTGAACAAACGTCGGTAGATATTACAAAGTAAAGTTAAGTAAACACTTGTTTAACTATGATAGTGCTGAAGTTAAAACTTGGCTTATCATCTGCACAATTAATGGAGGATTAGAACAATTGTATTTGATCTTGAGATTGCTGTGTTCATGTCTTTAAGTATCGTGATAAACAATTTAAACGTTATTATTATTTACACTATTTGTTTTCTTATTTTATTTAATTTTTTAAGTATTTTTCAGAGACTGGTTACCTACAAACAACTATGTTTTATAGCTACTTATATTTATAGCTACTAGGGTATACTTCAATATAAAATTTTCATGCAATTTACGGTAAAGTCTCAATTCTGTCTCATTTTCCTCAATTCGCAACCAAAATCAGAGTACATAAATTATTACAATGCACAAAATACGACAGAATGAATGATGATTACTCTATCATTGACGTACACCAATTTAGAAGATTGTTAGATGTTAAACAAGATGACAAGGCGAATGAAAGAAAACTTGAAACTAAATTCAATATTATACAGCCTTCCGATTTTACATACGCACATGACATCATGCACAAGAATACGCGTAGGGCAAAAACAATTGCGATTATTTTCAAAAAGAAAAAATTAAACTTCAAAATTCGAACAACAAACAAAAACAAACTCACCATTTTAAATAATAAAAACAAGAAAATAATTAAAAAATAACTAAATAGAAAGCAGCCAGTCACTCGACACCAAATAATGACGATGTAAAATGAGAGCCTGAATGACAACCGTGTTTCCTATCTTCCTTATCAACAGCCGATGGTAATCCTTTAGCAAATTGTAACAAAACCAATGTCTTAGATAATTTGTTGTGTGTTTGTCTGTTGCAAGTTAGATAGGAAGTTGTGAACAATCACCAACTTCCAGACTCCGGGCTGCTTTGTGTAAGTTTATTAAACCCACCAAGCGAATTCGCCCTGACGCGGGAATCGAACCTGGGACCTCGTGCACAGTAATCGGCTGTGCGACAACTAGACCAACGAAACGGTTGTTACAGAATGTTCAGAAATAGAGGAAAAGAGTGAAGCAATCTTGAAATAAGTTGTGTTTGTCTAGACGGTTGAAATATGGAAAGTCCTGCAAACATAACAAGCAATGCATATAGATGTTTAGTTAAGATTACAGATGAGTTAAGTGGAGTCCAGACGACAGAATGAAGAGATCTGACGCACATTATGATAAAGTAGAGGATGTAAGACATAGAAGAGGAAAATAATGTACAATAGCGTCTAATATGACTTGCTGTGTTAAGAATTTTATATAACCGTTTCTTTCTATTACAATATCCGCTATGGTTACTTAACCCGTATGAATGGTCAAAACAACAATATTTTTCATTAGCATAACCCACATAACAGTCACTAACTTTTCGCAATGATTAACGTTACGAAAATATCTAAAAATAAATCACGTGCACTCAGCACGTTTCAAATCACTATTCAAATTTTAACGAAGTAGTTCAATATTGAAAGGTCAGGTTTTTATAACTGGTAATTATTAAAATACGGTTACTATTCATGTAGCCTTCGCTTGATCTACTTTAGAGGTAGCATAGAATATTGAAGTCATTGCGAGCGAAGAAATAAAATACGTAGCAAAGTATTTTTCACACAAAGGTGGGATTAGAATATGCGGCTGTTTAGGAGATGAAGTTGAAAGATGCAATAGAATAATTGCATAAGAAAGAATAAGAAGAAATCAGGTAACACACGACTATGAAAAATATATTAATCAAAAGTGGTATTCCAATGAATGTGTATTATCATCAAAACGATGACATGTCTAATACATACTTGCAGGCTTGTGCTAACTTGAATACAAAGTCCAGACAAGTATAGACAAAAACAGAAAGAAACCCGATCATAGATCGAACTATTAATTCTAATTTCGTAACATTCGGAGAACGGACCAACGTTTCGTAAGGTTGATCAAGTTTAGCGTAAACAGCGTGCAATGTGAATGTCTCGAGACCTCTGGGAAGCTGTTGACATATTGGTGTTTAGTGTCGAAGTTTTAAGAGCTAGTCATTTAGGACTAGTGAATCATTATGTGTATTATGCAACTGAATTTGAAAGTATTGTCACTGTTTTGAAAAGGCGAAGGAATACTTGATAAGGAATATTATTTTGGATCATACAAATTGAAAATTAAGACAAGAAACTGGTATACCCTTAACTTCTTTTTGACTACAGTGAGACAAAATTAGGTGCGAATATAATCTCGGTTATAAATCAATAAAGACTGCCACTCATGCTTATTGAATTAAAAATAAAACAATATAATATTAGATCTAGGTCAATATATACGAATGTAAGTACAGAATACGTAAAGATTCTACCTAAGATGACCTTATGGACAGTATGATACAGTATGATACAGTAAAATTGAAGACAGATTATAGATATCAAAGTAATATAAGTACGCAATTTCTTAAACTTCAACTCTCTACAACAAGAAAACCCATACAACCAAACTAGTACGTGGAACCATAAAAATGCACATGTGTTCAATAAACAATGGAGATGACAAATGACAAAGAAGTACATTATCACTGTGTGCTTAGGATTTGGGAGGATTCCAGAAAAGTGTTCATCATTGCGGTGATAAGAACGTTGACCTTACTCAAGTGGTTCACTAGAATTTCACAAAGGTGATGAAGAAGGTTGTCTGTTGCTGTGCGGTGATGAGAGAGGTGGAAAACAGTGTGATATTGTCAAAAATATAAACCTCTGAGGACCTCATCATCTTTTGGAAGTCGATTTAGACTTCTAAATTGAGGGAATTCGTCTTTTTAAGTCAATTAATAAGTGTTTGTTTCCTATAGTTTCATGGACAATTGAAAGACAGTCGGTTTTGAAAAAAGTGAGACTTTGATTAGTGGTGATTTAACTAGTGATAAACTGATGATATACAGATTATATTAGCTCGTGGCTAAGTCAAAGCCGTGCGGATCGATCGATCATAAGGTTAAGCAACGCTTGGCGCGGTCGGTCCGTGGATGGGTGACCATCTTTTCA
>NWSH02000525.1:10699179-10710837 GCA_002382865.2 Heliothis virescens | reverse complement strand
AATTAGCGGCAAGACATCATTATGAAAGATAATATGGTCATTATCGAACTATACGACACGGTAAAAATCATCATTACGCCGCATTTAAAGTTCCTAATTCAATGAATCAATCAAAATTAATGAATCATTTGATGAATGTTTTCTGAGGCAATGTCTTTCATTTATTCGCCCAAATATCCCAACGGGTAACTTTAACTTTCCTACATAACAAAAACCTCCACTTCACTCAAACTTACCCTAGTTTCTTCACCCACTGACCCAAAATTCTCCACCCCCACTAACCCCAACTTCTTCACGGNCAATCAAAATTAATGAATCATTTGATGAATGTTTTCTGAGGCAATGTCTTTCATTTATTCGCCCAAATATCCCAACGGGTAACTTTAACTTTCCTACATAACAAAAACCTCCACTTCACTCAAACTTACCCTAGTTTCTTCACCCACTGACCCAAAATTCTCCACCCCCACTAACCCCAACTTCTTCACGGCCCACACATTTCCCAAACAGAAGAATGTTAACGTGACACCGCGCCTGCGCTCTGCGCGTAACTAAACACTAGATAACAATAAGGTCCCTGATAAGATAAGGAGTTAATCGGAAGATCTTTTTAACTTGTTCCACCGAGATACTTGACTATCGCAACCGTGCTAAGAATAATGTTTATCTTAAACGACGTAGATCTTGGTAAATACCGAGTTTTGGCGGTTCTAGCTATTCTATTCATTATCCGTCCACGACCCTTATATCAACTTATTATTTGTAATCAAAAATCAGTCATTCAAAGTTGGCTGAAAAACAATGAAATAATCATTCAGAGTACACTTGATAAAAGTCGCCGCAGCATGTCTTTTTCTTCCATTACTTCCTATCTGACGTCATTGTATACCCAGTGACAGTCTTTGCATCAGACAAGTAACACTCTTTGCAGCTCCCTTCCTCGTTTTCCACACAATACACCTTTCTATATTAATCTTGAGTACAGGTTGAATTTTACTGTACTTAAAGTAGCTACGTGTGTCAAAGATATGAGATCACCATCTTAACTGACAGCATAACTGACGTAATGGCTATTGGTTGATAAAGAGTTTGATGTGGGTTCGATACCCGGACGGGATATAATTTAAACTTCTCTATAGCACAAAATTTGGACACATTATATATACAAGATTGTAGGTTTCTGTTGATCCAGAAACGCAAAAAAGTAATCAGCTTTCTGATAACAGTGCCTAAAGAGTGGCTAACCTAAACGAGAAAGCTTTGTTGTATTTCATTTCATCAGCTTTGAAGGGTTTCGTACAAAAAATCACGTTTGTATGGGAGCCCCTAAAGTGTTACTATAGTTTTTAGTATTTGTTACTAAAGCGGCAACAAAAAATACATAATCTGCGAAAGTTTCAGTTCTCTAGCTAACATGGTTCACGAGATACAGCTTAGTAATATGGTCCCGTTATACCCTTTGGGTATGGAACCCTAAAAACCAGGCACTATCACATCAATTTCAGAAGAGGTGATTATGTTCAGAAATACATGTTGTAACACTATAAGTGTTTTCCCAATGCTCCACACAGTTAACGCCTGATGCTGTCTCACATCTCACAAGTAATGGTTTCGAAAATGTCCTTATCTCGCGATAAGATTTACTTCAACAACCAAGATAAATGACATAGCAGACTGCTAGTTATAGTAGGTACCGAAGTGGTTAATTTTATCTCGAATTTATAGGTACTGAATAACTGAATTACAGCGCTTTCATACTAGCAGATTTTTGCTGCACGTACACACGACAGCACATGAAGCTACCACAATCTGTAAAATTTCTGCAATGGATTTTCAACCTTGTCACATTAGCGGAAAGTTAATATTCGATTGGTAAAATTTGACAGATTCGTGTACGTTGACCTGCTGTCGTCTGTACCCATAAAGTAAACCCAAGCGTATACGCACGACAAAAATCTGTCGCTCGGTTTTGTTGTATAAGTAATAAATTGTTTAGACTCATATCACCATTTTCAATGTTTGAAACTAAACTAAACTAGGTACTTCATAATACCTCTCTCGTTAAAACGTATCAAGAATTTCCACACGTTAAACCAATTTGATTTACTAATACGGTCTAGAGATTGTGGCACTAATCAAATTGTATTTGCAGCTATTAAGTTATGTATGCAGTGAATTACTTGCGCCACTCCTTCCCAAAAAAAACACATACGGGAGGGCGTTATTCGGACTGTCTCATATAATTTTGACGTTCTAAAAATGCCGTTTTCAGTCTACTTTGAATAAACAAATAAAGTTAAAAATTTTGGCAAGTGTAGACATTCAAAATCTACATTACTATATGTTGTGGATCAGTTTTTATTAACGGAAACTACATAATTATAAAAAAATCAAAATAAAGTAAATTCAAAATATAACTAAAAAAAACACAAAACCAAAGAGCGCTATTTTCCTACTCGATAAATGAGCAAAATATACATATATCTTATTCTTTTAAGAAAAGGTAAGTTTTTAAATTCCAAACCACAGTACGGAACCATTTAATCCCGGATGTCAGACATTCCATAAAACTGAGTTTAGTCAGAAGCCCGAAACCTTTACAACTGGTTCGAGGAGGTCAGATGGTGGTCGTTTCATGAATCAGACTTATGTTTACTTGACTATGTCTCATGACTGAAAACGTGGTCATGAATACCTACTAATAAGTACCTATTAGTATAAAATGCAGTAAGTACATAAAGATTTTGCTATGTGCTATTTGCCCGTCTCCCAGGTTCCAGATAAAGTGCTGAATAGCTATCTCACAGATAGTGCCACAGAAATGTTTTTAATTTCGATTAAGTACAGACAGCACATCAAGTTACCACAATCTGTCAAATTTCTGCAATAGATTTTCAACCTTATTACAATAGAGGTAGGTTAAGTTTCGATCGGTAAAAATTGACAGATTCGTATACGTTGACCTGCTGTCGTCTGTACCTTCTGTGGCATGATCTGTCAGTTAACTATCCAGAACTCTATTTGGAACCTGTGAAGCTGGCTCTTAGTCTCAATATTATTGGAAAAATGCTTTATATAATATAGCCTTTCTTATTTGAATAAGGAAGCCATATTTGTTTACTTCAGTATAACCTAACTTTGTGTTCTGATTAGTCATAGATTGGATATAGAAGTACGTACTTTTCTATAAGAATGTACAATGTACTTAGATATGTACTCACCAATCGAATATTGAGCACCTATTCAAAGACAGTTTAGTAAGTATTCACCGACTTAATAGAGCAGAAAACTGACAATATCATTGATTAATCGGTTTTAAAGCTACAGAACACAACATTTAGATAAAATAATCTGTGTTTATAAAACGCATAGCAACAATTAATTTTAGGATATTATTATTCTCTTAGATTAATTTACATTAATTACTACCACACCCACCTAAACAATCAATCTACTTCTACAAAACAATTGATTATCGCACATACTAACTAAAATATACAAAAAAATATATTACCTTAAAAAACGAGTAAGTACCAATCAACCACAAAATTCACTGTTTCCACAAAGTACCGCACAGAAAGTACCACTTAGTCACTAGCTCATTCCATGTCACTCGGGAGTAAAAATATGGGTTTACACTACGAAAGGTGTAGTCAAACTGGTGTTATCAGATAGCTCGTACGATTGCTCTATTATCTTTGTTTTAGTATGTACACTCGGCTAAATTGACGGAACATTTAGTTTATCGTCTGATTAGTTAGATGTTGCCCTTTAATGATAATTTGATAAATAATCATTTCTTTATTCGTAGGTACAGTCGACAGCAAGTCAGTGTATCCAAATCTGTCAAATTTTACCAATCGAACATTCACCTTCCAGTATTGTGATAAGGTTGAAAATCGTTCGCAGAAATTTGTCAGATTTGGGTACACCGAATTGCTGTCGACTGTACCGTGTGAGTAAGTATGAGAACATTTGTGTCTTATCGAGATTGATAATGCGATTTACCTGTTAGTGGGGTTTACAATTTGAGATTTATTGGAATTTAAATATTTAAGGATGAATTATGCTATTATACTGTTTTGAATCTGAGCCTCGTCCGTACCTCGTCCGGGGCATGGCTCATGCCCGGCACGGTCTAGCACTGATTGATTGGTCACATAACACTGATTGATTTATTAAAATGAACGAAGTGATTTCGGCCCGATCGGGAATCAAACCCGAGACCACACACAGCAGTTGCGCTTTGCGACTACTAGGCCAACGAGGCAGTAACAGGGCAATAATTATTATAATTATTAGTACCTAGCGTATTCTCTTTATGTAGCTCTGAACGCCCGCGCCGCGCCGGTAGCTTGGACCACGTTCCCGATACCTGTGGGACACTATTCTTTAAGCATTATTTATTAATTACATATTTAAGAATGGTCATGGTTATTTGGGCGGGTGATATTAGCCGGATGCACCAAGACAAGTGGGCCAAGATCACTACTCAGTGGATACCGGGCGATGGATGAAGGCTTAGAGGTAGACCTCGGAAGCGCTGGCGAGATGACCTGGTCAATTTTCTCGCTGACTGGCCACAGCATGTTTCAGATAGAGAAGAATAGAAGACTTTGGGGGAGGCCTATGCTCAGCAGTGGGACAATACAGGCTAAAAAAAATTAAGAATCTAAATAAAAGTTTAATAAATGAATACAGAAACGACAATAATTTAAAACAATGACAACACAATCAAATTGCTAACACTTTCAAGTCGCCAGGATGTGCCGAAGCGATATCTATGATGCCGATCACTGATATACAACCAAGATCTGCTATCTACACGCATTTCATATGTTCATTAATTACATTTCTGGAAATTAAATAGCAATGAAAAGATAATGTTTTCTTGGTTAGTGTTTGTCTGTGATCACAGATGGCGGTAGTGTGCTTGCCATTATTTTTACTAGTTTTTTATTAGTATCTTACTATAATTTAATGTGTATGTCTATTTTTTGGTATAACTTTGTATCTCAGCTTAGTATAATTATCTGAAAGGTTAAAATTTTATTAATTAACCCTCCAATTATGTATTTGATGTGGCTCTACTGGTTTCGACATTCTTGTGGGACTAAAATTGTTTTCTTAAAAATTATTATACACACATGACTTTTGTAAAAGCATATAAAAAATACCAAAATCGTTATAAGTCTTTTTACCTGAACGCCTACGAAAATACGAATACTAATCAGCATGCAGACAACTTTTCATTCGTTTCCCACTTGGCACTTATACACGTTCTCGTAGACCGCTCTAAAAATATTCTGATTAGAAGTAAGAAGCTTTTGCGTACATATTTTTTGCTTTAACTTTAACAAAAGCATATTTACTCAAACGCTTATGTTGTACAGTCGACAGCAAGACCCGAAATCTGTCATATCTGTCAAATTTTACCAATCGAACATTAACCATCCACTATTGCGATAAGGTTGAAAGCCCATCGCAGAAATTTGACAGATTTGTGTGCACTGACTTGCTGTCGACTGTACCTACACATAAAAACTTGGTACAAGCAGTGATTACTTCGGCCCTGGATAGCCAATCGTAATGAGAATAAATAAATCAATGACATTGGTAAACAGTTGAATTATTTCCTCATCTCGTCAATCTCGTCAGCATTCGATAAAACTAGAATCGATTTGAACGAATACTTAACTGTCCCTTATTACTACACTGTAGTTAAATAGGTTGCATGAATTAGAGGAAACTCGTGGCTCATGGAATAACAGGAATGACTTACCAGTGTCCTACTCTGCATGCTTAATCTATGCATGTTTAACTAAAGCCTTAAATAAAAGATTTTTGCGCTAGAATAAGAGTAATGATGAAGATACTATGTAGGATGACAGCACATCAAGTTATCAAAATCTGTTAAACTTCTGCATTCGATTTTCAACCTTATCACGATTATAGCCTTCCTAGATAAATAGGCTAAAACTGAAAGAATTTTTAAAATCGGTCAAGTAGTTCCTGAGATTAGAGCGTTCAAACAAACAAACAAAGAAACAAACTCTTCAGCTTTATAATATAAGTATCGATTAACCTAAATACAGTTTGCCGTTACTATTAACCTTACCACTCCCAATATGTGACATCCATTCATACATATAAACACAAAGGAATTCATTTGCATACTTTTTATTTTATCAATAAGTGGTAAACAAGTTCCATTATGTGGAAATATATTTATTTAGTGGCTACTGCCGAAATATACATAACTTGGAAAGGACATACCGTTATGTGACATCATCATATTGTCGTCAAGCGCGAACTCCGCTTTCTCTTCGGTATTTTGTTAAAAGATGACTATCTTAAATGTGACTATCTTATATGTGTGCCTGCCTCGTTGGTCTAGTTGTCGCATAGGCGGCTGCTGATCACGAGGTCTCGGGTTCAATTCCCGGGACGGGCCGAAATCGCTTTGTGGGTTTTAGAAACTTTCATAAAGCAGCCCGGAGTTGGAAGTTGGTGATTGATACACCCGTGCATCGGAGAGCACGTTAATGTCGGTCCTGCGCCTGATCTCTCTCCGGTCGTGTCGGATTGCCGTCCCATCGGGTTATGAGAGTGAGGGAATAGGGAGTGCACCTGTGTCTGCGCAAATGCTTGTGCACTATAATATGTCCTGCGCAGCTGGCTGATCTCCTTATATGAGAACAGCCGCCGTGGCCGATAATCGGCTAGGACGCCATTATCTTAAATGTAAATAAGGATTTAAAATATGTGGTTTTAATTTGGTTATTATAGTAAAACTAGCTTCTGCCAGCGGTTTCACCCGCGTCCCGTGGAAACTACTTGTACTCGATAAATGGGCTATCTAACACTGAAAGAATTTTTCAAATCGGACCAGTAATTCCTGAGATTAGCGCGTTCAAACAAACAAACTCTTCAGCTTTATAATATTGGTATAGATTGGGTTATTGGATATTAGCAATATATTAGCAGGATATTATCTTTCTTCATCAGTATAATTATATATTTTTTTACTCTTTTAGAATTTTCACACGTATCATTAGGTTGGAAATCAGTTAATCACTCTGCAAATCCATCCTTAGCCCAAAGCTTCTATTTAAATAGATAAAATAAAATAATAGTTCCAGATCAAGATACCTATTCAGGCATAAAATAACTAGCAAAAACTTAATTTGTTGAGTTAATGTACAGAGCTAATAAATTAATCGAATATAATACGATCCTCATGCCTGGCTTGTTACAAAGTAGACACAGCTGAAAAATAAAAGAAATAAGGCCAGACGATATTTTGCAGTTTTGCAAATAACAAGAATGAAGAAAAACATTTAACTATTGCATATTGTAAAATATCGTATTTATTTCGCAAACAGTGTCCAAAGCCTTTCCTTAATGGGGTCTTCTATTAAGATCCTGTTGAATCCCAATAATGGTCATTTCGTCAAACAAAAATGTACCTATTTTTTTTATTCCGTCATGAGAAATGGGAAGAAGGAAACATGACGGCAAATATGTCCATTTTCCCAAGCATTTCCTTTTAACGCCACAATTGACAATTTATTAGCAACTAGCTTTCCGCCCGCGGCTTCGCCCGCGTGGAATTCGGTTCGACACACAGCGCCATCTACAATCCATCCATCAAGCAAACAATATTTTTGTTTTCCCTCGGGAATATCTATTTTTTTCGGGATAAAAAGTACCCTATTATTTAATCCGGACTTCTAACTTTACGTCTGCAAAATTTCAAAGCAATCGGTTCAGTAGTTACGGCGTGAAAGCGGAACAAACAAACAAACAAACAAACTCACTTTCCGATTTATAATATTAATTAATAGTAAGGACGGCGTGAAAGCGGAACAAACAAACAAACTCACTTTCCGATTTATAATATTAGTAAGGATAGTAAGGATACTGGATACTTACGATTATCCTCAAAAAATCCCGTTATACGCGTCATAGGCATAAAGTGAAGAAAACATTATCCATGTACTCGTCATGAACTACGTCATGGTTGAACAAAAAAAAATGTTAAATCCCTGGGTCTACAGGAAATTGAAGATTTTTCCTCTTTAATGTGACAACGTGACTCTAAACACTACGTGAATTGGTTAGATACTTGCACATTACTCTTGAAACCCTTGGAGTTAGAGCACACTGCAGACTTTTAGTCGGCCGACAATTTAATCGGGCTATGAAGATGAATGGTAGCTTGCACATTACAACGATCAAGTCTTCTTCTTATCGAGTGGTCAGCAGGTTTAATCACATAACAAGCCCTAGCGTCAGAATTTTCTCAAATCCGCCTGACAGCTATACTACTGAGTAGCACTCGAGGACTCCCGCTTTACGTGCCCTTCCAGGCACGGGGGTGTAACACCGCAACCTCCAGGCTGGCTCCTTTATGAAAGTTTCTTAAATCCACAATGCGATTTCGTTCACAGCAGTCGCACTATGTGACCACTAGACTAACGAGGCAGTCGACGACTATTAGGTTTACTCGGCTGACATCAAACCGTCCAAAAAGTTTGATTAGATTCTAGATTACCTTGAAAATGTACTGTCGACCAACTATCGGCCGACACTTTAGTATGCAGTGTGCGAGGGCTCATGGTATTATATTTACGAAATAAAGGGCCTGAGGGCTATATTTTATGACCGAACGTGAAGGACGATGACGCAAACTGATTTTGTCAATGTTTTGCTGGAGATGTTAGTGCATCGCTGTAGCTTGAAGTCATCATCTGCTTAGCCTTTTTCCAAGTTTGTTGTAGTCGGCTTCCAGTCTAGCCAGATACAGCTGAGTACCACTGTTCATGAAATGACTGCCTATCTGATTTCCTCAACCTAAGCAACCTAATATGGCTTGGTAGGACTGTCACCACTCACCACGGCAGCTTAACCTTATGATCGACAGCCATAATAAAAACACAGTCTTAGTAATAAGGCGTAATTATTTTTACATATGACCAAGCTTACCTTTAACAATTAGAACCGCCTAAAATCTCTAACCGCTATCTGAGTGAATTGCGGAAAACTACAAAAATTGGTCGCCATTTGCTGATTAATGTACACGAATGCAATCGATGGCTATTAACGCACAGGTAACAAGGAAAGTGGAAAAAAGAAAATAAAACTTAAAAGAAAGGATTCTCCAAAAACTTTATTAATCACCAACATATGAACTAGTTGCTTCCCGAGGAGTCACTTGCCTCCTGAAGGAACTCCAAACATTCAAAAACTAGCCTTTTTTTGTCAAGAAATCAAGATTTATGTAAGATTTTAAAACCTGGCAGTTTCTTGTGTATTGTTTTTTTTTTAAAACATAGTAACTCAGATTCTACTGAAAACTGTAATGAGACATAAGTCCTTGAAAGTCTGATATTGCCAATCCCCCTTTAGCAAGGATGGCAATCAATTAAGTTTCTGAGCCCTTTAACCAGTAGTGGGTAAACAGTACAGACATACAGATTCATCCATGGTTTATCACATAATTAATCCCTACGATTACGAATCCTCTGACGTATGTCATAGTAATTTCTTTCCAATGGACTTTCATTTGGACGTCATAATAATATGTTTTACAACACGTTTACAATAATAATTACTAATAACGTAGCCAGCGATTTATCACTATAGTACATACAATATAAGGTAGGAGCACTAACATCTGACAGTTCTCGGTCGGTTGTTAAGAGGCGCGCGCGCATTCAACTGCGCAGGAGTCGAGCGAAATACATCGATCTATTATTTTGTTTTTATCGATTTTTTTGTGTGTTGTAGTGGTGTGTTAAGTGTTTTTTTGGATATTATTTTTTGATAAGGTGAGGTTTAATTGTTTTTTTTTTTTGTAAAGTTTGTGAATGCATATTTTGTGGTTTGAACTGTTATTTTTAAGTTTGGAGAAATTTATCATCGATTTCTAATTTCAAAACGATCATGGAACGATCATTTTAGTGTTCTGTAATCAAAAATATTATGGTTTGTTTCAAAAGCAAATATTTTTACAATTTAAATTGCAATTATAAATGCAAGATATTTTTCGCACACGCCTTACCATATTAAATCAGGTAATTAACTACAAAACTTAGTAAATTCTTATATTAGTTACACCTTATAAGTTAGTTCATTCACCTTTTTATCTTGCTCGGGATATGTTAAGGAAAACAATTTTCAAATAAAAAATATCAGGTAAGCTCATTTAATTCAATAATAAACTTTTAGGATATCTGAGAGTTTATTCAAAATGCTATTAGGACGTCAATTGTTATGTTTAATGAAGGTACAACTTGAAAGACCTAAAAAAATAAAAAAAGATTTTACTAAGGACCTCCGTCAAAAATAAAGTTCACAAAGTTCAGAAGCTGCGCGCACAGTACCAAAGAGATGGTCTCATGGAGAAGAACCGGCAAGAACCTTCAATAATATCCCCTTGGAGAATATTTACTACCTACCTATATACAGTGGGCAAGACCTCATAATATATAAAATAATGTGACGTTGTTTGTTATGTCTGATGGAATAGTGAAAGTTTCTTTAGTCTGGGAGTCTAGATTTTTCGATGTAGGTATACCTAGATTTATTATCACGTAGAAAATAAAAAGTTGATAGCAATCATTGATTTTAAAATTTTGCGCTGGAGGTTGGTTATCCCGAATTAAAAACATTTTAAATATTTTATTTATCGTTATGTCAGAATTACCACTTCCAATATTCTCAATATTATTTTAATAGGTTTTCTTTGTCATTTACTGTTTAATTAGTTTCTTCAGGTGTTCTCGATCACCATTTCGTCATGATTTCCAAAAGGGCCTTGTTTCTTCAGCTCCTGTCAACTTAAGTTTATCTCTCCCCGGCCTACAGGCGCCGCGAATAGCGTCGCAAGTGACAACGTTAAACCCACGTAACAAGCCTTATCGCAGCTAGCCTTACATATTGCACTTACTGAAATATTGTGAAAAGTCGCTTAAAAGCTGGTTGGTAGGGGAGACCGGGGACGAACGTAACACTTTGTACTTGTACCTTCATTTCTGGCCGGGTATTACTGTTATCATAAAATCAATATAACCATGTATAAATTCAGTTCATGTTCTTTAGACTAGTAACTCGATTTATTATATTGAGATGTGTTTTATAGGGAAAACAGTTATTTAAAAAATAATTGTCAGTCGTTACTTTCGACCACATAGGCAGGTCGAAAGTAACACGTTGTGGGTCGAAAGTAACAAGACATTAGGGTCTGCTAATAAATACAATATTATACTATATGCTAATGGATAGTTAATAATATTAACTATTTTAATTAGCGATGACTGAGTATATTATAAACGTAAGAGTAGACAAATAAAATCGGAAAGCTTAGAACTGCTGAGCTATCGGGAATTACACGTGTTATTGTGAGTCAACCATAAAAGATAGACATATGCTCTCGTGGGATATTTTTTATATTATTTTAAGAGGAACATTTTCGTCATACATGATTTTTGTGTAGCTTTAATCATTAAGGTTGCATAGGGTTTGACGCACTTGGTGCACTACTCAACTTGTAAACCATGCTCAAATGGTGAACTTAGCAACAGGTGCACTTCTTAATTGGTGCAATTCGTAAAAGGAGCACTTTTTAGAATGAGTGGAGATTTAAAAATAAAA
>NWSH02000525.1:10653283-10691546 GCA_002382865.2 Heliothis virescens | reverse complement strand
CATATAACCTAAGTTTAAAAGAAAATCGAATAATTTTTTTTCTGGAATCCAGGAGGTTAAGGCCTGATTATTTAAAAAGTAAACTTGCAGTTAAAAATTTTTTTTTTTAAACGTCTGATTAAGTTGTTTGTAATAACACTGTCTTTATTATTATTATTATTTATTTTCATGTTTAATTTTCAAGTTAAAGAATGGATAAACAGTTGTATTAAGAAAAACGTTAATGTTAGGTATCAGTAAACTTGGGCCTTAACTCAAACTCATTTTTTTTTATTTCAAATTAAGGCCTATAAAAGCTCTTATGAAACTTCAAGCTAGTTGCACGTTTCAAAGAAGTGGATCTCATAGAGAAGAACCCGCATGGACACTCTTTTTGAAAAAAGCAGGTTTTGACAGCTCTTGTTCTTTAAAACTCCAATATTGTTATGCAACGATAAACAAAACAATATAAATCTATTTTATCCTACAAGGCTACCCAGATAAACCAAGGTACTGCAGAAGATTATCAAACATTACCTTATAAGGAACAACTGCATCTGTGTTGAGGATATCTGGTGTCAATATATTTCTCCAAATATGTAAAAACGACTAACGGTTGTCGACCCACGCGCTTTTTTTTTTTTTTTTTTATATTTATGTTAATGGAAATGATAACGTATTCGCGAGCATTTTACGAGATTTTATATTAGTTTCGAATTATTTTGTGATTTGGACTTTGAATTTTTTAAGGATAAAGTTCAGTCAACAATAATATTTTGACTATGACACTTTTTTCCTAGAAACACAAACACACACACGCGTTCAACACATAGAAACTATTTTAGGAAAATAATTTAGGAAATCTCTTTTATCTTAAGAGTGGTTTGCACCATTTAACTATAACGATAACCATAACCAGCCGTATAACTGCCACCCATTGGTCAAATTGGCGATTTGACAGCTGTTTATAGTTCGGTTAACGTTATAGTTGAATGGTGCAACTCACCCTACATCAGTGTACGGCATGTGCAATATTAGCATTCTCCTCAGTTGCCAAGCGAAACTGTTTTTGGTGATATTTTACTTAAACCCCGGTATAAATCAACAAATACAAGCCATACATCCGTTTGGTATGTGTTCGCCATAATAATTGCCAAAATATCATGTTTTTGTATTCCTCTGTCGTGCTTGAGTGAAAGTTAAAGAGTAGAACGTTCGCGAATTCCTAAACTAAGTGTACTAATATGCTTCATATATTATCACGCAGTTATGTAATAACAGGCTACAAATTAAATTAGATGTATGTATAGGTACGTGTATCAAAATTTTATGAAATCGAGATTTATGAAAAATCCTACTTTCTTAAGAAAAACTGAACAGATGACCCTATTTAATCCCCTTTTTATTTTATCCATACTTCGAGGGACACCCTGTATATTTTATCGACAGTTATATCCTCACCAAGGGGTATCGGGTTGTACGGGTAACTGAGTTGAGGAGATCAGTTAGGCAGTTGCTCTATATAAAATACTTACTGGTACCTATTCAACCGTGTCCGGTTATACTGGAAGTCGACCCCGACATAGTTGGGGAAAGGATAAGCAGATGAATTTAAGATCCTCCAACCTTGAAAAATCTTTCTGCCACTATATCTACAAACTGTAAGTTCAATAAACCATCCCTATCGGTTTCTTTAGACCTACGAAAGATAGAATTTTGACACTACCCCATATAACAAAAGCCAAATTCCGATAAGCAAAATAACAGATAGATACAATATTGGGAACGGCCGTCAGAACAGTTGTGATTCATTTCAAATCATAAACCTCTACCATTGTCATCTTTATTACAACACAACACGTGACAGTCTAAGCAGTGTTGCCATATAAAAATAACATTATTATCGACATCGGCATAGGTAACAATGGCTGTCGTAGTTAACTGCCGATTGTTTTAGCGAACATATTTTTTCAACATTGCTACCATGGATTTGTTTTCATTGTATCGTAACTTATAATATTTAAGTTATTATTGATAGGTGTGTATGTATCTTCATCTGCCTAAACTCAACTGCAACTCAAACTCAATTTTTTTTATTTCAAATAGGCCTATAAAAGCTCTTTCGAAACGTCGAGCTATTTACACAGTACAAAAAATTTGGTCTCATATAGGAGAACCGGCAAGAAACTCCATGGACACCCTTTTAAAAAAACCAAGTGTTTATAACAGTTTTCTTACAGTAGGTTCAAATTATCCCTGAGAAAGTTACACAATGCAAGTGAAGCTAAATTATGATGTATTAATAAGCTTAGCCTTTTCTCAACAAGGTATAGGTCGGTTTCCAGTCTAACCGGATCTACACTGCCTGTTTGACATGGAGCAAATGCACATCTGACACCTGACCTCGTCAACCCAGTTACCTGGGCAACCCGATGCCCCTTTGCTGACAGGCGGCGTGCGTTGTTCCAGGCGCTCCTCAAAGAGACTCAGCCGCATCAGCAGAGCCTGCCGGGGCTGCGGGATTGTCACCGCGGCCCTGGTACACAAAGGGCTCAAGAAGGAACACGGTGGGCTTTAGTCAGTAAGTCAGTACACTCACTCACGCTGTCACCCACGGCGGGAGGAGCCATCTGATGATTTCCCATCGAAAAAAAATACTTACAACCCGTACAAAACTACATTACCTGAAATTGATATTGCTAGTGTTTAAAGAGCGAGCAAAGCCACTAGCTTATTCTAGTGTTTTATAATATTTTTTGTAGTCTTAGTATTTCCCCGAAAGAGTAGTAATTTATTAAATCGTTTAATAGTTTCATTAGTTTGGAGCTAATTTGTGATAATTGGTCGTTAAAACTACAAGGCGTGATCAGCCACGTGACTTGCATGCTAAAATTCAGGTTTTTGTATTTGTAAGCCATTAAGTCTAAAATATAGCTCTTATAATTATTTTTTCTCAATCTAGCTATTAATAGATCTTACAACTGTCGATCTAGACATGACTATTTGACTCCGTAATTAAAATAAAAATTTTCATTGAAAACGAATAGATATACCCTTTCAATTCGTGTTAATTCGTAGCTATATCCCTTAAAATTATATAATAATGCAAATATCGAGGTGATCTAGACACTAAGCGTCAGTTAGGCAGTATCTGTCAGATAGCTATCTAGAACTTTATCTGGAACCTGTGAAACTGATGATGTATATTCTAAAATTAGTTTTGCTAAAAGTAAGGATAGATTATTTTATAAACCCTTTAAGGTTTTTTTACCTCAGAGAAAGAACCTGACATCACGGCAAATAAAAAGAGTCCTTATCACAATGCAATAAAGTAGAAAATTGCAGGAAATTGCAACAGGGGAATAATATTACTCAATGGACTTTTACATCGTATTTTTTATTGTTTTGTTTTATCGACTAACAAAATAGCGATATTTACTTTGAAATAAAATATATATTTACTTTATTTGTTATTTATATTTTACTTAAATGATAAGGGGAAATACTATTTCATTTCTTAGAATTTTCTTGGGGAAAAATATAAAACTGATTCGATACATTTTAGAGTATAAAATTTATCCTATACCAAAAATATACTGCTAAAAACGTACCTACAGCCAGGGCTAGATATAAATATTGTGAACATTTTTTTAAGAAATCTAAAAGAAAGATTCCGACCGGTTGTGGCACCGTGACGCACACAAAATGTATCGTCTGGTCTACTCGCTCTAGCAAACAGTAACTTTCGTCCGAACATTCCTAAAATTTTTGCGAAATTGCAACCTTTGTCCTGCAATCTGTGTCTAACAACGCCATTTTGGTGGGAACTCGCCATTATATTGTAGGTTTGTATGTCAGAAACCAGTTCAACTAGACACTGCATGTACTTTACCTACACTTAGAGGTAAATACAAGTGTCATACTGACCATGACATTTTAATACTGCACAATAATAAACAAAATACTTGATGTACAGGAGCCAGCACTCTATCTGTAAAATTTCTTCAATAGATTTTCAACCTTATCACAATAGTGGGAGGTTAATGTTCGATTGGTAAAATTAGACAGATTCGGGTAACGTGACCACAGTGTTGGTACAGACAACATAAGAGTTGTGGCACTCGATGAAAATGTCGATCATAGGTTTGAGAAATTAATCAAATATGTTTGCAATTAAATAAATTCAACTACATAATTTGCAGACTAACTAACGACCTACAGATTATTCTTTTTTTTATATCAAAAAGTGGTTTCTACCAAAGGATCACTCAAATTCCATCGAAATGGACGGAGTTGAGAAGATTTTAAACAACAGTTTTTCTCAACTCAGGGCGAAAGACGAAATCAAAATCAAAAAGCATTTATTCAAAGTAGGCTGAAAACAGCACTTTTCGAACATCGAAATTACATAAGACAGCCCCAAAAACGCCCGCCCTTCGCCAGTTCTTATGTGTTTTTGCTGGGAAGAAAGAAAGACGAGAGATGAGACGTTTGAACACGGAAGAAAAAAAACCTTTGGAATAACGGAATTCTATTTTGTTGTTAAATTATTTCTGCGGTCTGTACCATTCGTTTTGATGGAATCTAGATGACTCTTTGGTAAAATTCACTTAGATTAGAGAAATATTTGCATTATAACATTGAAAAATCAGTATATCGTTTGATAAAATTGGTCAATAGAGGGGTTACAGATGTGCTATAGGCTATAGGTCCTCTTATATAATTCACTAGCTGCCCGCCCTCGCTTCGCTTCCTGGAAAGCTCCCGATCGGCGTTGGTTTGTACAAAACATAAACTTACCACACACTAAAACCTTCTCGAACAGACAGACAGACGCGGCGGGGGACTTTGTTTTATAATAAGTATACCTAGATACAGTGATACAATGGGCTAACTTCTAGATTTATTTAATAAATTCACAAACATGTCTAATAGACATGGTTATGAATATTTAAGTTCAGTTTACACGGACCCGGATGCCTTTACTGTGAAAAAATCTCATAGACTCGACTCAATTGCTTATGAGCAAAAAATACAATACAGAAATATTATTTAATATCTTGAACTTAAGATGTTAGCACAAGATAATTTAATTAACTGATTTTTTTATGGGATTTTAGATAGCAATTACTAAAATCTTAGTCTTGTGAGCTAGCTAGTTATTCTCCACGTCCTGAGGGAACTACTTCCCGCAGTCGGATAAAAATAGCATGTAATACTCTAAAATGTTTCTGCATGAAAATTGGATCGGTAGTTTTACAGGCAGAGTTACTACTTCCGCATTTGTAGGTACCTAATATTAGTTAAAATTGTCACCCATTTAGAGATCAACCGTGTCATATGTTGCTGAACCTCATTATCAATCGCTGCTGAGCAGCTGTTACTAAGCCATGAGCGCCTCTAGAAAAAAATGAAGTAAGTACTTAATAAATTATATTACATGCACTGTATACATAATTAAATATATAAAAACATACTACAAGATACGCGCGAAAAACATAACTCTTCTTGCCAGTTAGGTAAAAAGTACAGTACATCAAGTTATCACAATCTGAAAAAATTCTACAGTAGATTTTCAACCTTATTGCAATGGAGGTAGGTTAATGTTCGATTGGTAAAATTTGACAGATTCGGGTACCGTGACCTGCTGTTGTCTGTACCTACTAAGAAATAATCTGAAGTGTCTGTGTAGTCAAAATATGTATCTGAACGTTTAATTGGCTCGATATTATTGTATGTATGTACATACAATGTAAAGCTCTTATAAATTGCCACATGACAAATATTTAAACGTAACAAGGTTTATAATAACGGAACACACGCCATATTTACAATTATAATTTATTACGAATTGAATATATTAATAAATAGCACTCGTCAAGATCGTGCTCCAGTTACGTATTGAATCGATACAAGGCTTAAATCGATATTATTTTTTATATCGGTTGATTTTAAATGATGCTAATGAATAAACTGCCTAAAGCGAGTTGGACACGCGCACGAACGGTTTGTACAAAAAAATGGTGAAAAAAATATCATGTAATTTTTTGATACTTTTTTTTTATTTGTTGTCAAACCGACAATAGAAATACATCTCATATGAAATACATTTCAGTTCTCCAGCTACCATGGTTTACGAGGTATGTACAGCCTGCTTGGTGAAAGACAGACAGACTGACGGACAGACCGATAAGTGGATAGACCCAGCATGAACCCTAACTACCGATAAATCTATGTTGAAATACTTAGTCAACTACGATTCTACTCATTGTTATATAATTTAAACAAACAAACGCCTACACTTCATCTGTTTATCTACGAGTAAAACTCAAAAACTACTGAATCAATTGTCACGCGGTTAAGATAGAGTGATTCATGATGAAGCGACGTTGGGGAGCGCTCGTTAAAATATAATTAAACTTAATAGTTGTAGAAATATCATTTTAATATCTAAGTATTGTGGTGTAAATACCAGTAATAACGTTGTATGTAATAATTATTATGTGGCAACAGCTGGTAAGGCATTTTACTTAAATGCTTACTTCCTACTTATTTTATAGATGCGACTGCCTCGTTGGTCTAGTTGTCGCATAGGCGGCTGCTGATCACGAGGTCTCGGGTTCGATTCCCGGGACGGGCCGAAATCGCTTTGTGGGTTTTAGAAACTTTCACAAAGCAGCCCGGAGTTGGAAGTTGGTGATTGATACACCCGTGCATCGGAGAGCACGTTAATGTCGGTCCTGCGCCTGATCTCTCTCCGGTCGTGTCGGATTGCCGTCCCATCGGGTTATGAGAGTGAGGGAATAGGGAGTGCACCTGTGTCTGCGCAAATGCTTGTGCACTATAATATGTCCTGCGCAGCTGGCTGATCTCCTTATATGAGAACAGCCGCCGTGGCCGATAATCGGCTAGGACGACATTTATAGATGCGAAAGTTTGTAAGGATGTACGTATGTATGTGAATCTTTCACGCAAAAACTACTGAACGGATTTGATATCACACAGAATAACATATACTTTACTTTTCATCCGGGTGCGGGAAGACTAACGGACGATCCCAATATTCTATCTATCTGTCGATTTGCTTACTAGAGGTAAAAAATTGACATTACTTGTATGGTGCTAATGTCAAAATTCTATCTCTAGTAGGCAAATCCAGAGACAGATAGATTATTGAATTTCACAGTTAGTCTGCAGTGTGAACGCTAAGCGATAGTATTAAGCGGTTGTTTGAATGCGTTTGCGCACCGTCAAGGTTCAGTGTTGGAGGTCACAGAAATGTTTTCCTCTTTAACTGTTTCATTGAAATGTTTTTTGATTGGAGTTGCTGATGTTATTATTTAAATAGTTTACCATGACAAAACAACAGGTTAAATAGAGCTTCATATTTGTAAGTTAGGCCAGTGTGTCTAGTGGTATTTAATAGGCTTTTAAAAGTATGTATAGTACACACAACAGCAGGTCAACGTATACCAATGTGTCAAATTTTACCATTCAAATATTAACCTACCCCCATTGTCATAAGGTTGAAAATCGATTGCAGAAATTTGACAGATTGTAGTAACTTGATGTGCTGTTGTCTGTACATAGTACATGATATCTGTAGGTCAACATGCACATGTATCTGCATTTTACCAGTCAAACTTTAACCTTCCACTATTGTGATAAGGTTGAAAATCTATTGAAAAAAATTTACAAATTAAAGTAGGTTTATGTGGTGGCGTCTGTACCATGTAACGTAACATAATACCTGATGAAACTGAAGGTATGTGACACGTAACTTGAAGTGACAGCTCACTAGCTTATACTTGAATGTCGGCTTGTCATTATAGTAATGTAAGGTTTTATCATGTGGCCAAAGTAACTGAATAGATAAGGGCTTGTAGGTAGACCTATGTGAGAAGGCTTTTCTTCAAAGACAATAAATATAAAGCATACAACGAAAAAAAGTATTGTATGGACTCCTTATAGTTTTCGGAGTAAGAAGGTATGGTGAGGAGTTATTTTTGAAAACAAACTTGCATCTGCCATGCAACATATAACCCAAGCAAATATTTTACAACAAACAGGAATCCACATCAGTAACAGGCAATTTAACAGTCAATCGCTGTGAAAAACTTAAAATGATTTGACGTAATCTTAACACAACAATTTTATTAATCAGTACAAACTTGCTCTGATGATGTTACCGTTAAATAGCAACAGGAATTTACATACATACTAGATTCCTAGTAATCCTAGGTCATTCTTACTTGATGACATTAATTAAACTTAATATCAGTAGTTCTATGTCCCTAATGTACGAAGATGTGTACTTAGGTTTGTTTGAACGCGAAAATCTTCAGAACTACCAGTCGAATTTGTGAAAGATAAGTTTACGATAGCCCAATTCTCGAAGAAGGTTATAGACAAATGAAAATGGTGAAAATAAAAATAAAAAATAAATTGATCAAAGTAGACTTAAAAATAGCGCAAAATTACAGCCTCAAAACCCGAATTCACTTGGTATGTACAGACGACAGCAGGTCAACGTATACGAATCTGTCAAATTTTACCAGTCAAACATTAACCTACCTCCATTGTGATAAGGTTGAAAATTGGTTGCAGAAATTTGACAGATTGTGGTAACTTAATGTGCTGTCGTCTGTTCTTTGACTATTAATTAAGAGTCGAGCATCCGATAAAAAGTATGGGACGCAGTTTCTCGGATAAAACCGCAGAGCAAAGCTAGTTATCAAATAAATAACTCTAATATAGTCTAAAGTCTAAACAATATTAACATAACTACTTTCTAGCACTCGCTAAGGCCGGTTGCAAACGGGTAAAACCTGTAGATTTTAGCGCTAACGAACGGTCACAACTATGTTAACTTCTCGTTTGCTAATTTCCTTCGGCGGATATGTTGTTTCTCTAATATTTCTTAGTTTCTCTGGTAATTAATATCATCTGTAATTGGCCTATTTATTTTAAAGATTTTAATACTGCTTCTGTTATTATATGATATTCACCTGCGTGCCGTAGGAACTACTCGGTGCACCCGGATAAAAAGTAGCCTTCCTCCGATAAATGGGCTATCTAAAACTGAAATAATTTTTCAAATCGGACCTGTATAATGTAATGTAGGCAGCGTCCGCGAGAGAACTGTCTCCCCACAGGTAAACTCCCCCTTACCATATCTTTGTGAAGTAAAAAACAAACTACAAGGTGAGACCTTTGCCCACACGTTGCTAAAAGTCGAACCGAACCGAAGTCACGTGCTTTAGTCACTAGTATTTCAAGTTATTACTAGTCTAGATATTAATTTAGAAATATATTTTTTTGTGATTTACATAATACCGGTTCAACTGGAAACTTGTATTTTTTTTATTTAATTAAGAAATATTTTTTTTAGATTTACATACCGGTTGAATTGGAAACTTGTATTTTTTTTTAAAGAGTACAATGCCATTTGCTTCTGAATGCGACCCACGTGGGATTGAAAGGCGATGCAAACAGTTTTGCATAATTATATTAAAACGGTGACAAATATATAACAACATAATAAATTACAGTAATGTAATGTACTGTTAGGAGAAATAACGGAATTGTGTATGTATGTTACATGGTGCAGATCTTAATAACTTGGGAGCAAGCAGAAATAGTGTCGCGGGCGCAAAAATGTGAACCTTGGGGTAGGTCCAGTAGCTGACTTCTTTCAGTTGAAACGACGCGTACAAACGTATAAAATGCATTTGCGATTTCCTAGCAGTCGATAACTATTAATGGATATTTTTGGCGGTATTTATTTATGGAGTTTATCTATTGTACCGTTGCGTTGATTGACATTATGACAACAAACATTACTTTTTGTAATATTTCGAAGTTGTGTTGATAAGTATGTACAAGTAACTGGTATTTAAACTGATGATGAATGTGGTTACAGACGTGATGCACATTGTTCTTGTACAGACGACAGCACATCATTACCACAATCTGTCAAATTTCAGCAATCAATTTTCAACCTTATCGCAATGGAGGTAGGTTAATGTTTCATTGGTATAATTTGACAGATTCGTATACGTTGACCTGCTGTCGTCTGTACAACACTGTAAAATACACGTAGTTATTGTGTACATCTCACAAAAGCGTTCACGTTTGGTGTCACTAACTTTATTGTTATTTAAATTAATATTGTATGGATTTCAGACTGATTGTCGCTCACGGCAGCTGTCCTCTCTAAGGAGATCAGCGAGCTGCGCAGGACATATTATAGTGCACAAGCATTTGCGCAGACACAGGTGCACTCCCTATGCCCTCACTCTCATAGCGCGATGGGACGGCAATCCGACACCACCGGCGAGGCATCAGGCACAGGACCGATAGTCAACGCGCTAATCTCAAGAGCCTAAAAAATCTTTCAGCGTTAGATAGCCCATTTATCGAGGGAGACTATAATTTTGGTTGCGGGTGCGTAAAGTAATTCCCACGAGTTGCGAGTAAAACCGCTGGTTAAGCTAGTTTTGCTAATAAAACTAAAGAGCCTTGTATACTCAAACTGTTTTGGAAAAACCATTTAGGCAATGCTTATCGCTGCAAAATGTTGTTCTAGCTGCGAATTGTACTCGGAGTAGTTTTGAAAACACTTTAGCTAATCTTAGACGAAATCTAAATATTTTTTTACTGTTTGCACCTAAAGGTACTAAGGTAGTCTGATGATAAAAGAGGTAAAGGAAATAAGTTTATTTAAATTCTAGTTTCAGCAAGCGGTTTCATCCGCGTCCTGTGGGATAAAAATTCTGCAGCCTTCTTCGATGAATGGGCTATTTAACACAGAAATATTTTTTCCAATCGCACTAGTAATTCCTGAGATTAGTGTGTTCAAGTAAACAAACAATTTCTTCAACTAATAGTTGGATACTTCTTAATACGGCCTTAACCTCCGAAAAATATCGACATTGAAGATATTTTTTAGAGCCTTTTTAATTGCCTTTCTGTAATGATTGGATTTTTAATTAAAATTTATCTAACTTGGCGATAAGAATTGAAAACAATACTATTAATTCTAAGAGAAAAACCTATTACTTGTGAGTACTAATAATTGTGATGTAGCTATGCCATATGACTTTTTTTTAGATGGAAAATCAGTAGACGATGGGATCCCGTTTTGGATACACCAGGAGGGAGTATCAGACTTTTACTGACTTAAACTCACTTTTGTTTCTTCTGGAGCCCTTTGAGTATCAGGGTCGTGGTAACTCTTTCAAACAATCCCAAAATTACTGAGGGGGCAGAACTACTGACAAAATTATGATCATCATAAGTAAAGCGCCAATATTCCCCCTTTACGATATTGAAAATATATTTGAATTCAACATATGTACGCAATTTCCCACAAGAGGGAAATTATAGACAAACTAGTTACTAAACGTATGATAAGGATAATATGTCAAGTACACATTTTCCATACATTTGGGCTCATCACTGCGTGCGCAAGAGTCGCTGTATCGGCAGTTTTTGTGTCAATGTCGCGAAGTGCTCAGGCCACGCCATTACTGTGGTACTTGAGGTATGTATAATGATAAGTTTAATACTTGATTATGTTTTTATTGAGAGGATGTAGAGGTTTGTATTGAAGGTTGTATTATACATCGAAAAGGTGACCTACCTTACAGCATTTTGGTGTACCTCAATGTTTTGTATTGAAGATCTTGGTGAAGGTACAGACAACAGCAGGTCAACGTATACGAATCTGACAAATTTTACCAATCAAACATTAACCTACCTCCATTGTGATAAGGTTGAAAATCGATTGCAGAAATTTGACAGATTGTGGTAACTTGATGTGCTGTTGTCTGTACCGACGCCAACAGATGAACCTATCTCAATCTGAAAAATATCTTCAATAAGTAGATTATCAACCTTATCACAGTAGTGGAAGGTTAATGTTCGATTGATAAATTTAATAGATTCGAGTAAGTTGATCGGCTGGCGTCGGCACAACATTAAATATGCGCGCGTACATAAATTAATCCTGTGTCCAGGAAAGCCCAAAAGTTATTTAGACTTTCTGAATCATGAATTTAGGCAAGCCTTCTTATTCTCTTAAGGATAAAAGATAAGACGGTAAATAGTCACAGAATAAGTAAAGGATTTCCGTTGTTCAAAGTTTTACCTGGGGAAAATCCTTCTCGCAGAAAAGTGTATCTAACATTTTATTTCCTATTCAAGACGTGTTTAAATAAAATATGGGGCATAAGAAGAATAAGGTTGAGTCAATTAGTTGTGTGTAGCAGGTTTGGTTCCCGCAAGGGGACATAGTTTTTGAAAACAGTGCATCTGGGTTTCAGGTTTTTGAAAACAAATAGAATAGTGTTTTTTTTAAAGCATAAACCCAAATCCAAAATCAACAAATTTCAACCCAACTTCTAGTCGGGTAAAAAACAGAGGCAAACATATCGGTATGTAACAGTTAGATTGTCGCATTTATAATATTTGTATAAACGGCAGTTTGTTACTAAGTATGTTAGCGTTAGAATGCAGTAAATCATTTACTTGGAAATTATTATAGCCACATTCCTGTAGGATCATTAGTTGAGTTGCGGCATATATATATCTATACTTCTATACTAATATTATAAGGTTGAAGAGTACGTTTCTAAGTGCTACGGCCAGTTATACAAGTTCCAGATAAAGTTCCAGATTACTATCTGACAGATAATGCCATAGAAATGTTTTTAATTTTGATAATTTGTCTATGACATGATGTGTGCTATCTAAAACTTTATCAGAAACCTCTAAAAGTGGCCCTCAATCTTTGTTGTCTGTCTGACTGCTTATCGAGAAATAGCCTTTACTCTTCGAAGCTATTCCAAATAATTTCACCTTTATCTTCAAAGTTTAAAACTATTTACTGGATAACATTTCTGAAAGTGTACCAACCAGCTTTTAATCGACTTTCCACAATATTTCAGTAAGTGCAATCTGTAAGGCTGGCTGCGATAAGGCTTGTTACGTGGGTTTAATGTTGTCACTTGCGACGCTATGCGCGGCGCCTGTAGGCCGTGGAGAGATAAACTAAGCGTCAATTCACACCGAGACGCGACGCGACGCGACGCAAACTCTCAATATACTCAAAATATACTTTATTCACTACACGAAACGATACACATTTGATTGTGAGAATTGATACGTCGCGCTGCACCTCGAGACGCCGCGCTCACAATCAAATGTGTATCGTTTCGTGTAGTGAATAAAGTATATTTTGAATCGCTTTATGTAAAATCTGCGTGCAGCGTCGCGTCTCGGTGTGAATTGACGCTAAGTTGACAGGAGCTGAAGAAACAAGGCCCTTTTGGAAATTATGAAGAAATGGTGATCGAGAACACCTGAAGAAACTAATTAAACAGTAAATGACAAAGATAAGCTTTTAAAATAACATTGAGAATATCGGAAGTGGTAATTCTGACAAAACGATAAATAAAATATTTAAGATGTTTTTAGTTCGGGATACGATAGACCTCCAGCGCAAAATTTTAAAATCAATGAGTGCTATCAACTTTTTATTCTCTACGTGATAATAAATCTAGATATACCTACATCGATAAATCTAGACTCTCAGACTAAAGAAACTTTCACTATTCCATCAGACAACAAACAACGTCACATTCTTTTATATATTATGAGGTCTTGCCCACTGTACATAGGTAGGTAGTAAATATTCTCCAAGGGGATATTACTGAAGGTTCTTGCCGGTTCTTCTCCATGAGACCATCTCTTTGGAACTGTGCGCGTAGCTTCAGACTTTGTGAACTTTATTTTTGACGGAGGTTCTTAATAAAATCTTTTTTTTTTTTAGGTCTTTTAAGTTGTACCTTCATTAAACATAACAATTGCCGTCCTAATAGCATTTTGAATAAACTCTCAGATATCTTAAAAGTTTATTATTGAATTAAATGAGCTTACCTGATATTTTTTCTTTTGAAAAATGTTTTCCTCAACATATCCTGAGCAAGATAAAAGGTGAATGAACTAACTTATAAGGTGTAACTAATATAAGAATTTACTAAGTTTTGTAGTTAATTACCTGATTTAACATGGTAAGGCATTTGCGAAAAAATATGATGGATTTATAATTGCAATTTAAATTGTAAAAATATTTGCTTTGGAAACAAATCATAACATTTTTGATAACAGAACATCAAAATGATCGTTTCGTGATCGTTTCGAAATTAGAAATCGATGATAAATTTCTCCAAACTTAAAAATAACAGTTCAAACCACAAAATATTCATTCACAAAATTTACAAAAAAAAAACAAATTACAAATTAAACCTCACCTTGTCAAAAAATAATATCCAGAAAAACACTTCACACAACACTACAACACACAAAAAAATCGATAAAAACAAAATAATAGATCGATGTATTTCGCTCGACTCCTGCGCAGTTGAATGCGCGCGCGCCTCTTAACAACCGACCGAGAACTGTCAGATGTTAGTGCTCCTACCTTATATTGTACTATAGTGATAAATCGTTGGCTACGTTATTAGTAATTATTATTGTAAACGTGTTGTAAAACATATTAGCTTTATGACGTCCAAATGAAAGTCCATTGGAAAGAAATGAGGATGGCATACGTCAGAGGATTCGTAACCTTTACTAATGTTTATGTGATACATCATAGATGAATCTGTTTGTCTGTCATGGTTACCCACTACTAGTTAAAGAGCTCAGAAACTTAATTGATTGCCATCCTTGCTCAAGGGGGATTGGCAATTTCAGACATTCAAGGACTTATGTCTCATTACAGTTTTCAGTAGAATCCGAGTTACTATGTTTAAAAAAACAATACCTACACAAGAAATTGTTAGGTTTTAAAATCTTACATGAATCTTGAATTCTCGACAAACAAGGCTAATTTACTTGAAATGTGTGGAGTTCCCTTAGGAGGCAAGTGATACCTCCTGAAGCAACGGTTCACATGTTGGTGATTAATAAAGTTTTTGGAAAATTCTTACTTTTGAGTTTCATTTTCCTTTTTCCACTTTCTTTGTCACCTGTGCGATAGTAGCCATCGATTGCATTCGTGTACATCAATCAGCAAATGGTGAGCAATCTTTGTGGTTTTCCGCAATTTGGTCAGATTAGATTTAGGTAAACTTAATCATATGTAAAAATAATTACACCTTATTACTAAGATTGTGTTTTTATTATGGCTGACAATCATAAGGTTAAGCTGTCCGACGTCCGTCCGTGGTGACCTTCTATGTCATAACGAGTTCCTCTGTGCTTCACAACCAGCCCTACCGATGGATTTGGTTTCCTAGGTAACTGGGTTGAGGAAATCAGATCGGCAGTTACTTCATATAAAACAGTGGTACTCAGCTGCATCCAGTTAGACTCGAAGCCGACCCCAACATAGTTGGAAAAAGGCTAGGCAGATAATGACTTCAAGCAACAACGATGCAGTAACACCCCCATCAACTCTAGTAAAACATTGATAAAATCTGTTTGCGTCATCGTCCTTCACGTTCGGTCATAAAATATAGCCCTCAGGCCCTTTATTTCGTAAATAACATACCATGAGAGCCCTCGCACACTGCATACTAAAGTGTCGGCCGATAGTTGGTCCGATGGTTGGTCGGCAGTACATTTTCAAGGTAATCTACATAGAATCCAATTAAACTTTTTGGACGGTTTGATGCCGGCCGGATACCTGATTGTGACCAACGAGACCAACGAGGCAGTCGATCACTAGACCAGTGATCGACTGCCTCGTTGGTGGCGCGACTGCTGTGCACGAGGTCTTGGGTTCGATTCCCGAATCTATCCGATATCGCTTTGTAGGTTGTAGATTTTTTTACAAAGCAGCCCGGAGTCTGGAAATTGCGATGTTACACCCCCGTGCCTGGGAGGGCACGTAAATCGGGCGTCCCCCAGTGCTACTCAGTAGTATTCGTTGTTACAATTCCACGTCAGAGGCCGTAACGCGGATTTGAGAAAACTCTGACGCTAGGGCTTGTTAGGTGATTAAACCTGCGGACCATTCGATAAGAAGACCTGATTGTTGCAATGGGCGCGCACTATCATTCATCTCCTTATGATCCCGATCATTATATCGGCCGACAAAAAGTTTGCAGTGTGCACTAACTCAAAGGGTTTCAAGGGTAATGTGCAAGTATCAAACCAATTCACGTAGTGTTTAGAGTCACGTTGTCACATTAAAGAGGAAAAATCTTCAATTTCCTGTAGACCCAGGGATTTAACATTTTTTTTTTTCTACTATGACGTAGTTGATGACGAGTACATGGATAATGTTTTCTTCACTTTATGCCTATGACGCGAATAACGGTATTTTTTGAGGATAACCATAAGTATCCTAGTATTACTAATACATTGCATTGTCAATTGTTGCGTTAAAAGGAAATGCTTGGGAAATATTTCCTTCCTCCCATTTCTTATAATCATGATGGAATAAAAAAAAATAGGTACATTGTTGTTTGACAAAGTGACGGTTTTTGGGATTAAACTGAATTTAAATAGAAGACCTCATTGAGGTACGGCTTAAGATACTGTTTGCGAAATAAATACGATATTTTACAATATGCAATAGTTAAATGTTTTTCTTCGCAAAACTGCAAAATATCGTCTGGCCTTATTTCTTTCAATTTTCAGCTGTGTCTACTTTGTAAGAAACCAGGCATGAGGATCGTATTATATTTAGTTAATTTATTGACACTCTGCACCATTTTTCAATGTAGGTAAGTATACAATTTTTGCTAGCATTTTTTGTCTGAATAAGGATATTGAGACATTTACTAAAACAAATAGGTTAGCTAACTATTTTACCTGGAAACATTATTTATATTATTTTATTTTATCTATTAAAATGGAGACTTTAGGCTAAAGATGGATTTGCAGTATGATAAACTGTTTCCTAAAATAACGATTCAGGTAAAAATCTTAAAGAATAAAAATTGGGTTATATTATTTACTTATGAAGAAAGTTTATTATAAAAAAAAAACTATTTTATTAATTTATTGAACTTGCTGCAATTATTTCACTCCCAGGATACCTATCTCTTGTTTGGTTGTAATCTCACAGCCAGTTTCACATTCACAGGTTCTAGATAGCTGTCTGACAGATCATGCCATAGAAGATTAGTCAAAATTCAAAACATAACTATGGCACTATTTATCAAATAGATATTTAGCACTTTATCTGGAACTTGTGTTACTGGCCGTTAATGTTGCTTCTTCTTTTTATCGAGTGAGCTGCAGGTTTAATCACCTAACAAGCCCTAGTGTCAGAGTTTTCTCAAATCCGCCTGACGGCCTCTGACATGGGTTTATATACGACTGCTACTGAGTAGCATTTGAGGACGCCGGCTTTACGTGCCCTCCCAGGCACGGGGGTGTAACACCGCCAACTTCCAAACTCCAGGCTGCTTTGTGAAAGTTTCTAAAACCCACAAAGCGATTTCGGCCTGGCCCGGGAATCGAACCCGAGACCTGTGATCGGCAGTCGCGCTATGCGACCACTTGACCAACGAGGCAGTTATGATTAATCTTGCTTATATTCAATGACCCAATTTTACTATAACAACCAAAAAAACACATATTTTAAGTCCTTATTTACATTCAGAGATAAGCATCTTTTAACAAAATACCGAAGAGAAAGCGGAGTTCGCGCTTGACGACAATATGATGATGTCACATAACGGTATGTCCTTTCCAAGTTATGTATATTTCGGCAGTAGCCACTAAATAAATATATTTCCACATAATGGAACTTGTTTACCACTTATTGATGAAATAAAAAGTATGCAAATAAATTCCTTTGTGTTCGAATTATATCTTATAATATAAAAATGAATCGCTAATTGTGTTGGTAAGCGCATAACTCAAGAACGGCTGGACCGATCGGGCTTATTTTGGTCTTAAAATGTTTTGTACAGATCGAAAGAAGGTTTTAACGATGAGAAAATATGATTATAAAAAAATCAGGATCCGCGTACGAAGTTGCGGGCAGAAGCTAGTGTATGAATATAAATCACATATTGGGTGTGATCAGGTTAATAGTAACGGCAAACTATAGGTGTGGCTATCATTTTCGGTATAGCAAGTCAAGCTAGGTTTTATATATAATTTCTCCGTTCTTCTTTAATTTAAGAGCCCTAGCTCTTGTCGGTGCAGCCCTTTCCATTTTTGTGTATCGAGTGCCAGCTTCAGAACATCATTATACGTCACAACTTTCACCTTCTCTTTAATTTGTCTGAAATAGCTGTATGTACCTTGGACGACCCCTTCGACGCGTTCAAACAAACCAACAAATTCTTCAGCTTTATAATATTAGTATAGATAGTTTAAGCATCATGCCTACAAGCACATTGATAAATCATTCCTGTAACTTCATAAGCCACGACCTCCTGTAATTCATACAACCTATTCAACTGCCATCCAAATCGATTCTAGTTTTATCAAATGCAGACGAGATGAGGAAATAATTCAACTGTTTACCAATGTCATTGATTTATTTATTCTCATTACGACTGGCTATCCAGGGCCGAAGTAATCACTGTTTGTATGGTACAGACGACAGTAGGGCAACGTAAACGAATCTCTCAAATTTTACCGGTCAAACATTAACCTACCTCCATTGCGATAAGGTTTAAAATCAATTGCGGAAATTTGACAGATTGTGGTAACTCGATGTGCTGTCGTCTGTACCAAGTTTTTATGAGTAGGTGGGTGTTTGAGTAAATATTTTTTTGCTAAAATTAAAGCAAAAAATATGTTCGCAAAAGCTTCTTGCTACTAATCAGAATATTTTTAGAGCGGTCTACGAGAACGTTAAAGTGCCAAGTAGATAACGAATGAAAAGTTGTCTAGATGCTGACTGGTATTCGTATTTTAGTAGGCGTTCAGGTAAAAAGACTTATAACGATTTTGGTATTTTTTTTATGCTTTTACAAAAGTCATGTGTGTATACTTTTTTTAAGAAAACGGTGTCAGTTCCACAAGAATGTCGAAACCAGTAGAGCCACATCAAATACGTAATTGGAGGATTAATTAATAAAATTTTAACCATTCAGATAATTATACTAAATTGAGACACAAAGTCAAACCAAAAAATAGACATACACATTCAATCTTTTAAAATTACTCAGCAAAATATTAAATCCTAAAGAAAGACTAGTAAAAGTAATGGCAAACACACTACCGCCATCTATGATCACTTATAAAGACTAACCGACAAAACATTATCTTTTCTTAGTTTCCAGAAATGTAATTAATGAACACATAAAATGCGTGTAGATAGCAGATCTTGGTTGTATATCAGTGATCGGTATCATAGATATCGCTTCGGCACATCCTGGCGACTTGAAGGCGTCAACGATTTAATAGTGTTGTTATTATTGTCATTTATTTATTGTATAATGTTCTTTACATTTTAAAATATTTTTATATAAATATAAATAAAAACATTTAAAAAAATAAAAGACAGGTAGCCACCGTTATCGGGCACAGGGTCCAAGGTACCGGTGGTTAGGTGTTGTTATTGTTATAATAATTATCGTCCTTTATGTATTCATTTATTGAACTTTTCTTTACATTCTTAAGTAGGTAATTAACAATACAACAACAACAATAACAACAACAATTCCCACAGGTATCGGGAACATGGTCCAAGCTACCGGCGTTTAGAGCTTTAAGAATGCCATAAGTAATTATAATTATTATTGGCCCGTTACTGCCTCGTTGGCCTCGTAGTCGCATAGCGAAACAGCTGTGCATGTGGTCCCGGGTTCGATTCCCGGGTCGTGCCAAAATCACTTCGTTTTAGAAACTTTCACAAAGCAGCCCGGAATCTGGAAGTTGGTGATTGATACACCCGTGCATCGTAGAGCAAGAAAATGTCGTTGCTGTGTGCTCTCTCTCCGGTGGTGTCGGATTGCTGTCCCATTTGACTATGAGAGTGAGGGCACGGGGAGTGCACCTGTGTCTGCGCATATGCTTGTGCACTATAATATGTCCTGCGCAGCTGGCTAATCTCCTTATATGAGAACAGCCGCCGTAGCCGACATTCGGCTAGGGTCCAAATAGTAGCGTGATTGTGGTAACAACAAAAGCTATTATTTTATGAATTGATTTAGGGTTTATGTCAAAGATAGGTGTGATTTCCTTTTATAAGGACATTATACAAGAACTCATTTCGTGTCGTCACATCACGGCCAAGAAAGCAGCGGGAAATCATTGTATAGCAAGATGTCGTCATACATCATTAAAATTTGGCAGTAAGTATTACATATTATATTTAAATAAAGTAACTACTATGCTCCAATCAATCCCGGTAAAAATATATCAATCAATCAGTTTTATGTGACCTCAAGGCGGTCTCAATTAAATATTTAAATTGAAATAAATCTCAAATTGGAAACCCCACTAACAGGTAAATCGCATTATCAATCTCGATAAGAAAAAAATATTGTTATACTTACTCACACGGTACAGTCGACAGCAAGTTGGTGTTCCCAAATCTGTCAAATTTCTGCGAACGATTTTCAACCTTATCACAATAGTGGAAGGTTAATGTTCGATTGGTAAAATTTGACAGATTTGGCTACACTGACTTGCTGTCGACTGTACCTACGAATAAAGAAATGATTATTTATCAAATTATCATTAAAGGGCAACATCTAACTAATCAGACGATAAACTAAATGTTCCGTCAATTTAGCCGAGTGTACATACTAAAACAAAGATAATAGAGCAATCGTACGAGCTATCTGATAACACCAGTGTGACTACACCTTTCGTAGTGTAAACCCATGTTTTTACTCCAGAGTGACATGGAATGAGCTAGTGACTAAGTGGTACTTTCTGTGCGGTACTTTGTGGAAACAGTGATTTTTTGTGGTTGATTGGTACTTACTCGTTTTTTAAGGTAATATATTTTTTGTATATTTTAGAGAGTATGTGCGATAATCAATTGTTTTGTAGTAGTAGATTGATTGTTTAGGTGGGTGTGGTAGTAATTAATCTAAGAGAATAATAATATCCTAAAATTAATTGTTGCTATGCGTTTTATAAACACAGATTATTTTATCTAAATGTTGTGTTCTGTAGCTTTAAAACCGATTAATCAAAGATATTGTGAGTTTTCGACTCCATAAAGTCCGTGAAACTAAACTGTCTTTGAATAGGTGCTCAATATTCGATTGGTGAGTATCTAAGTACATTGTACATTCTTATAGCAAAGTACGTACTTCTATATCCAATCTATGACTAATCAGAACACAAAGTTAGGTTATACTGAAGTAAACAAATATGCCTTCCTTATCCAAATAAGAAAGGCTATATATAAAGCATTTTTCCAATAATATTGAGACTAAGAGCCAGCTTCACAGGTTACAAATAGAGTTCTGGATAGCTAACTGACAGATCATGCCACAGAAAGTACAGACGACAGCAGGTCAACGTATACGAATCTGTCAATTTTTACCGATCGAAACTTAATATACCTCCATTGTAATAAGGTTGAAAATCTATTGCAGAAAGACAGATTGTGGTAACTTGATGTGCTGTCTGTACTTAATCAAAATTAAAAACATTTCTATGGCACTATCTGTGAGATAGCTATTTAGCAGTTTATCTGGAACCTGGGAGACGGGCAAACGGCTCATAGCAAGATCTTTATCTACTGCATTTTATGCTAATAGGTACTTATTAGTAGGTATACATGACCAGGTTTTCAGTCATGAGACATAGTCAAGTAAACTTAAGTCTGATTCATGAAACGACCACCATCTGACCTCCTCGAAGCAGTTGTGAAGGTTTCGGGCTTCTGACTAAACTGAATTTCATGGAATGTTTGACATCCGGGATTGAATGGTTCCGTATTGTGCATCGGGATTTAATAGTTTCCCTTTTCTGAGAGGAAAAAGAAATACATTTTGTTCATTTATTGAGTAGGAAAATAGCGCTCTTTGGCTTTGTGTTTTTTTTTGTTATATTTTGGAATTTACTTTATTTTCATATTTTTTTATATGTAGTTTCCGTTTATAAAAACTGTTCCACAAAACATGGTAAGTGATGTAGATTTTGAATGTCTACATTTGCCAATTTTTTTTACGTTATTTGTTTATTCAAAGTAGGCTGAAAACTTTTAGAACGTCAAAATTACATGAGACAGCCCGAATAACGCTCACCCTTCTCCACGTAATATGTGTTTCTTTTTGGGAAGAAGGAGTGGCACAACAAATTCACTTCTACATAACTTAATAGCTACAAATTCAAATTGATAAGTGCCACAATCTTGATACGTTTTAACGAGAGAGGTATTATGAAGTAGTTTATTTTGGTTTCAAACATTGAAAATGGTGATAGATATGAGTCTAAACAAATATTATTACTTACTTCCACAACGAAACAGAGCGACAGATTTTTGTCGTAAGTATACGCTTGGTTTTGGTACAGACGACAGCAGGTCAACGTACACGAATCTGTCAAATTTTACCAATCGAATATTAATTTTCCGCTAATGTGACAAGGTTGAAAATCCATTGCAGAAATTTTACAGATTGTGGTAGCTTCATGTGCTGTCGTGTGTACGTGCAGCAAAAATCTGCTAGTATGAAAGCGCTTTAATTCAGTTATTCAGTACCTATAAATTCGAGGCGTCTGATTTCTCTTCGGTGGTGTCGGATTGCCGTCCCATCGGGCTATGAGAGTGAGGCAATAGGGAGTGCAATTGTGTCTGCGCAAATGCTTGTGCACTATAATATGTCCTGCGCAGCTGGCTGATCTCCTTATATTAGAACAGCCGCGTGGCCGGCAATCGGCTAGGATGCCATCATCATAAATTCGAGATAAAATTAACCACTTCGGTACCTACTATTAGCAACAGTCTGCTATGTCATTTATCTCAGTTGTTGAAGTAAATCTTATCGCGAGATAAGGACATTTTCGAAACCATTACTTGTGAGATGAAACAGCATCAGGCGTTAACTGTATGGAGAATTGGGAAAACACTTATAGTGTTACAACATGTATTTCAGAAAAATAATTGTGTCTTCTGAAGTTGATGTAATGGGGCCAGATTTTTTAGGGTCCTACACCCAAAGGGTAAAACGGGACCATATTACTAAGCTATCACCAGGCTGTACCTTTTGAAACATGTAGCAAGAGAACTGAAACTTTCGCAGATTATGCATTTTTTAGTAACAAAAACTATAATATTAGAATAATAACACCTTAAAACTACTCCCGAACCTACAACAAACGTGACTGTTTGGTCGCGAGTCCGACTCACACTTGACCGGTTTTTTATATAGCTGCCTCGAATGAAGTCCTACAATATTCAGTAAAGCTTTCATTTACGTTAGCCATTGAGGTACAGACGACAGCAGCAGGTCAACGTATATGAATCTGTAAAATTTTACCAATCGAATATTAACCTACCTCCATTGTGATAAGGTTGAAAATCGATTGCAGAAATTTGACAGATTGTGGTAACTTGATGTGCTGTTGTCTGTACTATTATCACAAATACCTACCTATTTTGCAATATATCCAAATTCTTTGCTTTAGAGAAGTTTAAATTATGTCCCGTCCGAGTATCGAACCTACATCAGGCTCTTTATCAGCAAATTGCCTTTACGTCAGTTATGCCGCCAATCATTAGATGGTGATCTCATATCTTTGACACACGTAGCTACTTAAAGTACGGTCAGCATCAAAAGTAGCTGAGCAAATCAACATTTGTAAAAGTGCCTAACAACGTCTAGCACCATAATTTCTTAACAACACAAACGCCAAAATTTGCTTAACAATCTTATCTTCAAAAAAAGTAGATGAGTAGTCCGGTATGTTATTGACAACAAGGTGTTTAGCTGTTTTGAAAATTTAGATTTGTTCAGCTACTTTTGAAGCTGACTGTACAGTAAAAATCAACCTATATTCAAGATTATTAGAATGGTGTATTGTGTCAAAGATTATATGGAGGTGGCTGCAAAGAGGTACTTATGAGATGACGTCAGAAGGAAGGAATGGAAGCAGAAGAGATATACTATGAATAATTATTTAATGTTGTATTTATGTTCTTCAAAAATAGACATGTGTTGCTAGGGAGTTTGTTGTGGCACTTCTTCTTCCCAGCAAAAGCGCATAGGAAGTGGTGAAGGGCGGGCGTCTCATGTAATTTTGACGTTCGAAAAGTACTGTTTTTCAGCATACCTTGAAAATTATTTTTGATTTTCACCACAAATAGTAAGTAGATAAGGGTAGTGGATGGATGATGAGTAAAATAGCTAGAACCGCCCAAAACTCGGTATTTACCAAGATCTACGTCGTTTAAGATAAACATTATTCTTAGCATGGTTGCGATAGTCAAGTATCTCGGTGGAACAAGTTAAAAAGATCTTCCGATTAATTCCTTATCTTATCAGGGACCTTATTGTTATCTAGTGTTTAGTTACGCGCAGAGCGCAGGCGCGGTGTCACGTTAACATTCTTCTGTTTGGGAAATGTGTGGGGCGTGAAGAAGTTGGGGTTAGTGGGGGTGGAGAATTTTGGGTCAGTGGGTGGAGAAACTAGGGTAAGTTTGAGTGAAGTGGAGGTTTTTGTAATGTAGGAAAGTTAAAGTTACTCGTTGGGATATTTGGGCGAATAAATGAATGACATTGCCTCAGAAAACATTCATCAAATGATTCATTAATTTTGATTGATTCATTGAATTAGGAACTTTAAATGCGGCGTAATGATGATTTCTACCGTGTCGTATAGTTCGATAATGACCATATTATCTTTCATAATGATGTCTTGCCGCTAATTATTTTGTGCTTGAAAGTGTGTAAACATTTACAGGCAAATCCGTGACATACAGAAGATTTTCAGGCAGATCCGGGTTATCAGGATCAGTCAGATGGCACATTGTTTTTTTTTATGAAAAGAGGCAGTTTCGCGTTATTTTCAAGTTTTTAGTACGCCTCAGTTATTTTGAAATATCCGACTCCCTGTAGTTTCATCCTGAAAGTCCAACAAAACAGCCAGAAAATCACAATTAAGTTTCAGTATTACTTCATTTCGGAAAACGTGTAGGTAAACTACCCATATTGTATACTGCGCGTTTTATAATAGCAAGAATCGACGAACAAGGAAGCGTATAATAACCTCCAGGCGTCTATTATTCAAATTCTCTCGGCTATCTGTTTGTTTTGGGATTTAATTAATTACTAAATTAGAAATTACTCTAGATATATAAATAGCCGTGCCTACAGTACGACAATCTTTTGGTTTTTAATTGAACATAGATACAATAGTATTCTGCTGCAGTTTGGTGTGGCTTAATGATACATCAACACATATTTCATCAACTAGTGTCCGCCAGCGGTTTCATCCATGTCCCTTGGGAACTACTCCAACCAGCCAGATAAAGAGCCTATCATCATCAATGGCCCTTGAAATCTATGAAGGATGATTAGAACGGCATCCGAGTAAGGTTAAAGTGTGGTTTTGGCACTTGTTATGGTGGCTAATAAGGCTACGAGAGTCTATAGACTGCCTCAATAAGTGGGTTATACGATACTGAAAGAATTATTCAAACGTGTGTTGCTGGGGAGTTTGTTGCGCCTCTTCTTCTTCCCAGCAAAAACACAGGAAGTGGTGAAGGGTTTTTGGGGCTATCTCATGAATTGTTGACGTCCGAAAAGTGCTGTTTTCAGCGTAGGTACTTTGAATAAAGGCTTTTTTTATTTTAGGCAAGGTTAACGATACCTCTTTTCTCCCGACGTTTCGCCCGAATTGCACCGACCGTGGTCACGGGACGTCGAGAGAAAAGAGGTATCGTTAACCTTTTATAGTTTTATCGCGAGTAAGATCCGTTTGTTGTCTAAAATATGTGTACAAATCGCGAAAGTTTAAAAACATTTAAATGCTTTTTGATTTTGATTCAAACAAGTTCCCACAGGACGCAGGTGGGCGAAAGCTAGTAATAAATAAGCTAATATGGATTTCATAGTGCTATTAGCAACTCTTCAAACCTTTAGCAACCGGTACTGTCATACTATCAAGTACTTAACCTACATCTGATTCTCTGTAATATCGCTTTTCGAAAAAACCAACACCGATGAGTCATTTAGCAGTAATTAATGTAGTATTGTGTTAAGTACATAACGCCGTTCTGCTATAAACAGCCTGATAGTGAAACACTTTTAATATATCTAACGTATGCAAGCATACGATGAAAATGCATTGCTATCGAACTTTACGCTTGTGTAAGTTAGAATTAAATAATGAGTTAATGTGACAAAGAATTTAGGTAACTCTGTTTAGGTCAGATATGCAGTACTTTCATGTAAAACACTGGTAGATACTACATGTAGGTATGTTCACCGACCCCAAAATAGTTGGTAGACAATCGGTAGATGATGAATGAAATTAGTACCTAATGAAGGTTGGCGGTAAATATCCTTTCATTGCAAAAATTGAAAAAAATCTAGAAGTGTTAGATAGCCCATTAAGCGTGGAAGGGTATTTTTTACCCGGGTGACACAAACTGCAGTATCTGAGGTACATATTGCAACTGCTAATAATGCAAGGTTGCATTCAATAGAAAACACCTGGGAGAAGTTATACGAACTATAATATTCAACTACTATACTACATAAATCACATCTATGTATATGAGGAATACCTACTTTCTTTGAATGAAAAGGGTCTGCCTTACAAAATATTTAATCCACATTACAAATCAGTAGTTATCCTACGATTTAAGACTATAGTTATTTCTTTCATGATAACATGCGGTTATCAGAATTGTGAAACGTTCTGGAACGTAAGGTTAGCAGTTAACTTTGAGATAAGATCACAGATTACGTGCTCTCAGATTACAGAGTGGTATCTGTTTGTCTTACACATTGCTACGAGAGAAACGTTTGATGGAAGAGGGTTGGCAGAGATAGAGGTTAAATCACATCAACGTTGAATTAATTAATTTGATAAAAGGACGTTTTCTTAGTGACAAATTAATTTTATTTCTTAGTAATAGGGTCCCGTGTATATATGTGTCCACGATGTATCTCATTAACCGTGATAGCTAGAAAGCTGAAATTTTTACAAATGATGTATTTTTTTGCCGCTATAACAACAAATACAAAAAATTAAAAAATATATACATCAAGGGGGTCGACGGAACCCTACGTGCGCGAGTCCAACACGTTCTTGGCCGGTTTTTTGAGTTTACCACAATTTCCTGTTAGCATAAAGCAACTTCAAGATTCAAAACTCCAAAAACATTTGCGATTCAGAAAGCTTTCAAATAGTTTGTATAACCTTATTTTCCAAAACCTCTAATTCTATCACTGCCTGACATAATGTCTCAATGAAATGGTCAAACGTTTGTCATACGTCTTTATCAGCTGTTCCATAATCAGCTGATCGTGTTGTTCCAGGAGTTGGCAGTCCAGATGTGGAGTTGGAGGAACCTGACTAATGGCTGAGGGGACGTGGCAGATCATCTGCAGGGTCGTGTCCAGGAGGCGCACCTTCGCACCTGATAGGGGTGACGAGAGTTTGAGAAGGTCAGGAGTTAGTTATGAATGTGATACTTTGAATCCTGGGGAAGGGTGTACTAGTCACCTTATGGCACGCAAAATGCGAATTTCTCAACTACCTTAAAGAATCAGTATCAAAACAATAATGTTGTTTTTTCTCAAGTTTTAATCTAGTTTCATACAAAATCTCTTCTCAATCAGTTAAGTTAACAATGGAAATTTGATACACATACAGTGTTGCTTTTGAATTTATTCGAGAAAGTAAGGATTATCATTATCCTTCTGCCCTTATTTCAATTTTATATGCATAATGTTTTCTTCTTTTATCTGTCGTCATCTCACTAATTACACTATTTCAAGCCGCATCAACTTTCACAAAATCCATCCATCGTTGGTTGTCTCCTTCTTCTACATTCTTGTTCAAAACCATCTACACTCTTAACCCTCATTCTTCTACATCACATGCCCATACCATGACAGCCGGTTCCCACAAATTCGGTTACCATATCACTCAAACTTACCTTTTAGGTAAAGGATGTTTATGTGTGACTTCCAGATGTCTGAACTGCTGGGATCTGACAGCCCTGGGCGTGGGGAGCACGCTAGGCATCGGTGTTTATGTGCTGGTGGGAGCCGTGGCGGTGAAGACTGCCGGCCCTTCCATAATCCTGTCCTTCCTAATCGCTGCCACCACATCGCTCTTCGCAGGTAACTTAGCCATGATTGAATTTATTGTGACAATGCTGTAGAAAGGCTTCTAGGGCCTAAAGGCAAAGGCCAAAAAGAAAATCTTAACTAGTATTATAAAGTTTGTGAGTTTTGATATTCAGGATAATTTTCGGTACATACTCAGGTACCTACTGCTGTGGCTAAGTCAAAGCCGGGCGGTTCGATCGATCATAAAGTTAAGCAACGCTTGCTGCGGTTGGTCCGTAGACGGGTGACCATCTTGTCCTGTTTTGGAAGGCACGATAAACTGGTGGGACCCGACTGTCATTTGACCATCTTTGGCAGTCGTTACGGGTAGTCAGAAGGCTAGAAGACTGACAACCAGTCTTACCTATGGGTCTAATCGGGTTACCTGGTAGTTGGGGTTGTGCCGAGGTCAGACAGGCAGTCGCTCCATGTAAAACATTGGTTCTCAGCTGCATCCGGTTAGACTGAAAGCCGACCTCAGCATAGTTGGGAAAAGGCTAGGCAGATGATGACTCTGGTACTGCTGTTGATTCATCAACTGGGAAATTGGATATTACTGCGGAAGACAGTTATTCAAACAGATCTATTCTGCAAGTGATCACTATAACTTCACTTACTTAGTAAAAGGTATAAATAGTAAACAAATTACCTTCTCACAAAACAATCGTGAGTCAAGTCTCGTCACAACTCAGGAATTACTCTTATCAGACAATTATCGATTCGTTTGTTTGAGCATCGTAAACATTCACACTATGTTATGCAGATACGACTGTATTTGTAGTGTATAAATAATGCTTTTATTGGCAATGTTAGCGGTCGATATAAACATAGGTAAATCAAAACTAAATGATGTAGAAAGGTGAGACATTCTGATATGGTTTCCAGTTTTCAGGCTATTATAGTACTTACTTAGTACGAAGTTTAGGTAGTATGATGGACACGGATCTAAGTATGTAGTTTTTGATTTGATTCCAAGAATTTTTTGTATAGGTAAAATCTTCATTAAAATATCGATAGCAAGATTGTATTATTGTTTTATCGATTTGCAAACAGGATTACTGGGAAATACGTAAAATGGAAAGATATTATCGGCTAAGTCGTTGAACCTTTTTGTTAAATGTATCATCAATGTCTTTTGCTACCATCTAGACAACAGAGTGAATGCTATTTTTGATCAATCAATTAATTAATATCTTTTGTTAAAAGCATTAATACCTACAGCTATATCTACTAGGTACTAACTACTCTTTTAGCCATTATTTTCTTTTAGGTCCATCTCATCCCTAAAGAGTCTTACTGACATTATCTCATCACCTATTTACATTATATTATCAACTAGCTTCCACCAGCGGTTTCACCCGCATCTCGTGGAAAATACTGCGCACGCCCTAATACAAACTGAAAGAATTTTTCAAATCGGACCTGTATAGGTCGTGAGATTAGCGCGTTCAACCAACCAAACTCCCCAGCAAGCTCCCCTTTAGCTTTATAATGTAATTTAACATTCTTCTATATCTTCTAGGGCTATGTTACGCGGAGCTGGGAGCCCGGGTGCCGCTGGCGGGCTCAGCCTTCATCTACACGTACGTGACGGTCGGGGAGCTCGGCGCCTTCATAGTGGGCTGGTTTAACATCCTCGAGTTCACATTAGGTCAGTATACGATGAATATTTTCTAGTTTAAGGTCCAGTTGGTGATGGGACAGGTATGAACACTTGTTTCAACTTGTTTTCTGATACAAAATACAAGTATTTTAGGAAATGTATTAGTTTTGTAAATCATTGTATAACTTCTATCATATGGTGGTCTCAAAAATCCAACAGTAGAGCTCGTAGTCGGAAAAGTAATAGGGGGTAAAAGTATTGAGTAAATCATTTTTTTTTTCAAATAGCCCTATAAAAGCTCTTATGAAACATCAAGCTAGTTGCACGGTTCAAAGAAGTGGGTCTCATAGAGAAAAAACGGTAAGAAACTCCATGGAAAACTCTTTTTAAAAAGCAGGTGTTGACAATAGTTTTCTTACAGTACAAGCTATCTCTGAGAAAGTTATACAATGCAAGTGAAGCTAAAGCTAAGATATATTACTTAATGAATTATACAAAACTTTAAAATGCAATTCTCTGTATTCCAGGTTCAGCTAGCGTGGCCCGCGGCCTCAGCGCGTACACCGATGCGGTCACAGACCACGCCATATCGGAGTGGCTACTCGCCACAATGCCCATCTCTGGCTCATACGGCATCTCCCCCTATTTCGACCTGCTCTCGTTCATCTTCGTCGCGATCATAGGAAGTGAGTTTGCCAAGGCTTTCTGCTAATTCACCATCATTTATATGGCCCAGTTTTGCAGACTTTGGAGATCGAGACGCGGGAAGAATCGCGGAAGATAGTACTCTATAAAGGATTCAACTGCAATACTTGCTATAGAAGCAGTGATTTCATGTATCGCGATCCGTTTTGTAAGCAAAGCGAGACCATACTTTAACCAGACCAGAAATCACGTGAAACTCTTGTTCCCACATAATCTTTCAATAGTGCCAAAATTAACTAAAGCAAATATTTCCAAAATGTCATTTATGTAAGCCCAATATTGCCATGCCGTCACTCTGTTTATTTAGGAAGTGTGACAATGGTATTTATGTTGCAGCAATACTTTCGTTCGGCGTGCGGGAGTCGGCGATGATAAACAATGTGATGTCCGTCATCAACGTTATTGTCATTGTCTTCATTATCGTCGTCGGAGCCTTCAAGGGTTAGTACTGTCTAACTCTCTGCATTATTTGACTTGGCGATTTTGAAAGAAATTCTGAATCAAGTATTTTTGTGACTCATTTGTTAAGGACGGAAGTAAGTGGGTAAATTAATAAGTAAAGTAAGTAGCGTATTTAATTTATAACATGTTGTAATTGTTCTTACAAGCTAACCTTATACACGAATTGCAAAAGGCTGCTTATTCACACATTCTCTTGTAAAAAACAGTATAGTTTTAATTTCACAAGCCCTGACTTTACCAGTTCATCAAAATTATTGACAGATAGCCGCAGATGTTAATTTCCAAATATTTATTGATCATCGTCGTCATCATATAGTGAGGTATTATGCTCTTTCCAGTGGACTCCAGCAACTGGAGCATCCCGGAGGAGCTGGTGCCCCCCGGGTACGGCGTGGGGGGGTTCTTACCCTACGGCTGGTGGGGAATGCTCAAAGGTGCTGCCATCTGCTTCTATGGTTTCGTCGGTTTTGATGTGGTTAATTCTTCCGGCGAAGAGGTGAGCTTTGTTACGTTAATGGTATTTTTATTTGGACCTCGAGGGGCAAAAAGATTGGGTCGTCATACTTTCGGCTTCAATAATCTTATTAAGTTTCGAAAAGCAGCCAAGAAGAGCTGATGATTGCATTTTTTTAGCAAGAGACTAAGCTAAAATGAATGAATTTAAAATTGTGGAATGAAATTATTCCTAAGGTAGTAAAACTTATTTTGTGATTGCAGGTGGAAGATCCAAAGAAGACACTACCTTTAGCGATCCTGTCGGTTCTATTCATAGTGTTTGTCGCGTATGCGGGTGTTAGCATAGTGATCACGATGATGGTGCCTTACTATGAATTGGTGAGTGTCCTTTAATTAACAAACGATCAAAGCATTATAGATGTTGTGCTCATTGGAATAGAATCTGAAATCAGTAAGCAAGATTTGACATGAAGGAGGCGACGATATGCTAAAGTTGTGTGATATTCGATTATATTTCATTAAGGGTAATATCGATAACAGTTTGACAATAGAGAAACGATGCGCTGTTGAAGTTGAAGTGTTCAAAATAATCTTCGCCTTGAATAAGTTTCTCAATTCAATCACCTACCAACTCTTGCTCATAAAATTTTAAAAGGCTAATTTATTATAATTAAAATTATAATAAAGGATTAGCTATATTTAAAATTATAACTTGTATGTAGACTCAAGCTATTTGCCGAAGTTTTACTCGTTTCTCGAGAGAACTACTTCACGCCCCCGGAAAAAGTTGATTATATTAACCAAGTTTTATCTTAACAAACTAGGATATTTTTTTTAACATTAATAGCATCTATAAGATTATGTCTTGTTGATGACTAGATGATTATTTTGTGATGGTTTCAGGGAGGTGTGGCGTCAGTGTCGATAGCGTTCAGCCGTGTGGGGTGGGACTGGGCTCGGTGGATCATCACTATTGGGGCTGTGTTTGGTATTTCTACTAGGTATGACCATTGTTCTCATAATCTTAAATCAATTTAGTTCTGTCTATATGTTGTTTTGCTTACGAGAGATAACACTTTAACATTAGCCGTATAAGTTAACAACACTGGTTTTTATTTCAAGTCAACCCAGTAGTTCCTGATGTTAGCGTGTTCAAACAAACTCTTTAGCTTTAAATTTAAAATATTAGTGTCAATCTACTTATCCGTCATCTTTAGACTTTTATTCTTTATTTAACTCTATAGCTTCATACATTTTTCAGTTTATTTGGTGCGATATTCTCGTTGCCCCGACTGTTGTACTCCATGGCGAAGGACGGCCTCTTCATCCACTGGTTCGCTAGGGTCACCACCAGGACGCGCTCGCCCCTCATCGCTACTGTTGTACCCTCTGTGGCTATTGGTAAGTATTTCCAAATATTTATTAATTTCATCTTTGAGTGTTTTATTTTCAAAGGGTAAAATGGTCAGCCTATTATTTAGAATTCGCTGTCCGTCTGTGACTAGGCATAGGTACATAAGCAACCGTTACCTAAAGTTTGTCAGTTGACATTTTCACACATGATGTTCCTATTTCTGTTGCCACTATAAATACTGTAAACTAGGATTAAACGAATATTTTAGGCGCTTTCCTTATATTTGCATGAAACCTTTCGTAAGCTTGTCTAATTTGGCTAGTTTTTCTTAAATTATTTGGTGGCGCTAGAATTTGATCTGAAACATGAATGAAGGTGAAAATTTTCAAAATGCCCACAGTAGATCAGAATCTTCAAATAGGAACACAGCGACTGCCTCTTCATGTTTGCTCGTTAACATAAACTCGGTCAACACATTGAGTATATCGAAATGTATGTTTGTTTGTTTATATTAACGCAGTAAACACGAGCAGACAAGCCGGCGCTTGCAACGAAATTCATTTGTTATTTTGGTCAACATTAGTCAAGGTCACTCTCTCCTTTTGACAAATATTTTGTACTGAGTTGAAGTGAGTAGCAATTCAGTGTTGGCTACAGACCAAATACTTGATGGCATAATAAGGTGAAATTATAATTTTGTCAACGTCACTTTGTTTCCGCCGCATAATGCTGTTGTCATATTTTAAAGTAATATTTTCTTCGGTAATTAAGATGACTGTAATTATGCATGTGAGTTAGGGTGTTTCATTTTTCCAAAGTTGTGATTCTCACATGACTTTGCTTTTCCCCTGAGTCTCAGTGTTACCAAAGACACGTGTGCAAAATTTCATTAAGATTGGACAGTATTTAAAGGTTGCACACATTGATCACTTTTACCAAAAGCAATGTTTTTTACTTAGGTACTTCTAGTATTCTACTGTAAGTTATTTTTCCTGTAGTTTTTAAAATCTCTGTATTTTTATTGATTATTTACAATAAATATATCTTCCATACTTATAATAAATCTCTAGAGAGGTCAATTCTGTACATTAAATATATTTACAAAATAACTATCAGGGGGTGATTAGGGATCGATACTGATGCCAAAAATGCAATCAGTAGAATTTTTGTCTGTCTATCTGTACAACCGTTATAAAAACAAAAACTACTGGACGGATTTTAATGAAACTTGGTTCAATTGTTATTCACACTCCTGAAATGGTTATAGTATACTTTTAATCACGCTACAATCAATAGGAGCAGAGCAGTGAAGGGAAATGTTGGCAAAACGGGAGAAGTTACTTCATTTTTTAAACTTCCGTCTTGTGTGCAGCCTTTATGTTTAAAGCTACACAGAATAATATTATATAGAATAATATTATATATAGAATAATATTATAATATTCTTTTTAAAATTATATTAAAAAAATACCCTACAACATCTTAGGTTTATATTTTATGGTTTACTCACAATAATACGAGTAACTCCCGATAGCTTAACAGTTCGAAGCTTTCTGATTATATTTTTTACGTTTATAACACTCTCAGAACTCGTGCACGAAGGTTACCGTATGAAAAATGAACACATCTATTACCTACCTACAAATAGCCAAAATTAAAAACATGGTATCATTAGAATTTGACATCAGACGTTTCAGATCTTTGATTACGACGACCGGTTGTCGCTGGCATAAGCGACATGATCCGCGAGCGAAGTCGCTGGCAGAAGCTAGTAAACAATAAATAGACCACACAATAAAATTAACAAATCGGTTCAACATTGAATATTTAACATTTTTATATTGCATGTAGAACGTTATTTTTTATTTATCGGTGACCCCAACAAAGTGATATTATTATGTGACATTCACTAGCAAGCGCGTTAATCATCAGTTCGTCATATTCAAGTTAAATATTTCGTTTGAAAATGGGATCTAAGAAAGGTATTTTTAGAGAAATTACCCAGTGATGAGTTTTTAGGAGCTCGGCTTCCTTCAAAACAGCAAGTACTTTTAGTGTTTATATTTGGGAATGATGAATATGCCAGCGACTTCGTTCGCGGATCGTGTCGCTTATGCCTGCGACAACCGGTCGCCATAATCAAAGATCTGAAATGTCTGACGTCAAATTCTAATAATACCATGTTTTGGATTTTGGCTATTTTTAGGCAATAGATGTTAAATTAACTTTATTATTTATTAAATTTATTTTAAGGTTTTGCTGGTCAGTTTTTCCAATATATATCGTTAACTTTGAAAATTCGTTGTTTTTCGAAAATGATCAAAGTGTGCAACCTCTAAATATTATCCAATTGTCACGAAATTTGGTAATTAGGACTTTTAGCTTACTTAGATTCGGGGGGCGATCAAAGTCTGGAAAAAAAATGAAAAATTTTTTTTCGCCTACAAAATGAAACACCCTAATGTGAGTGTAAGAGAAGTAATATTATCTTGACTAGCGGCCACTTACCTACTAAATGCAATCCCAAAACTTTTTGCGATCCGAGATTGATAATTTGATCTATTCCTTACAGATCATTAATTCCCTGTAGAGATTTTATTTTCCCTGCNTTTTAAGGTTTTGCTGGTCAGTTTTTCCAATATATATCGTTAACTTTGAAAATTCGTTGTTTTTCGAAAATGATCAAAGTGTGCAACCTCTAAATATTATCCAATTGTCACGAAATTTGGTAATTAGGACTTTTAGCTTACTTAGATTCGGGGGGCGATCAAAGTCTGGAAAAAAAATGAAAAATTTTTTTTCGCCTACAAAATGAAACACCCTAATGTGAGTGTAAGAGAAGTAATATTATCTTGACTAGCGGCCACTTACCTACTAAATGCAATCCCAAAACTTTTTGCGATCCGAGATTGATAATTTGATCTATTCCTTACAGATCATTAATTCCCTGTAGAGATTTTATTTTCCCTGCGACAAAAATGCAGATTCGGGATTCTTTATTTGGCTATCTGACGAACTTTGTTTTTATAACACTTGTGTGAATGTTATTGTTATTATTTTAAACGAACGAAACTTTAAACAATGCGGCACATTCTATGCTGCCCAATGTGCTCCAACATCTGCATGGCGAAAGAGCGTACATACCAACACTGGCAATGTAGTGTGTATGGCAAATATTGGGCCTCCAAAATTTTATATCGACTCGCTAAGCTGCCTCCGGTTAAACTGGAAGCCGGCCCCAATAAAGTTGGGAAAAGGCTAGCCAGATGATGTCATCCATTCGCTAAGAAGAAGCACTCCTATTTATTTATTTCATTTCATCTTACAAGCTACCAGATGACACATCTATGATAAACTGAAGGTTATTCCCATATTTTTATGATTCTCATATTTTCTTACCCCCTAGCCCTGCTAGCTGCCTGCCTGGAGTTGGAGCAGCTGGTGCTGCTGATGTGCATCGGGACCCTCTGCTCCTACACCATAGTCGCTGTTTGCGTTGTGTTACTCAGGTAACAACTTTCATGATTTCATTTAAAACTTGAATAACTCAGAAAAGTTGCATTGATGATTTAATTTAAAACTTAAATTTTAACTTTGTTTATATTTTCTAAGTATATCTTGGACTCCAATGACTGATACAAAGTTGAAGGAAAACATCTCGAGGAAACCTGGTGCCAAGCTTGGTGATTAACTCGATCCTTCTCTGTGTGAGAGGACGAAATGTCTGATGATGATGATAACAAGCTTCTGTCGAGCGTTTCTCCCGCTTCCCGTGGTAACTATTTCGCGGAAAAAAGATTGTTTTCAAGTCCGCTGAGTAGTTGAGATTAGTGAGGTCAAGCAAACAAAAAACTCCTCAGCTTTATGTACATACACATTGATGACCATACACGGGTTATACATCCGTATAATATACGATTTTTCGCCCATATAAATCACGAATATTTTTACAAACATTGTAAAACAAAGGAATAGCACGTGGAAGTATTTTTTGGCACATAATTGTCTGAAATTTTGGCGACACGCTCGATGTCACAACCACTATTTTGGTCTAGTTCATCACAATCGTAAACTATACTTACAATGTTACAATTAACGTGTGAATGAAGCTGGTATTCTGAGACAAAAGATTTATTTATAGATTATAATGAATTTTTAAAAACAATGAATATGCATTTTGTCATATCCCTTGAAAAATATAGGTATATCAGGTTAACTGTTATTAAAAATGTTACGATCGATAAAAATATCTACGATTAGATCAGTAAATCTGCCAATACTTTTCTCACCATTGTTGGGGTTAACTTGCAGTCTAACCAGGATGAAGCCATTTTACATGGAGTAACTGAAACTGTCTGACCTTCTGAACCCAGATCCCCAGGCGTCCCAATCCCCTTGATACGACTGGTTGTCAGACTTTCTAACTATCCACAATGGATGCCAAAGATAGAAAGTCTATTCACACTTAAAGACCAATTGTATTTCAGAAGATAAATATCAAATCAGTAAATTAAAAAGCTACAATTTCACAGATACCGGTCGACCCATGAACCCGAGGCGAAGTACCCCATCATGAAGCAGATCATCGGACGAGCAGACAAGAGAGCCACTTGCGTCACCACTAGAATTATCAATATATCCATGGTTTTGTTTGGTAAGTCCAACTACGATAAATGTCAGAAACTGGTTTCGGGCTGAACAATTTTATCCGAACATNCGGTCGACCCATGAGCCCGAGGCGAAGTATCCGATCATGAAGCAGATCATCGGACGAGCTGACAAGAGAGCCACTTGGGTCACCACTAGAATTATCAATATATCCGTGGTTTTGTTTGGTAAGTCCAACTACGATAAATGTCAGAAACTGGTTCCGGGCAGAACAATTTTATATCTTGATGACTTTATCCGAACTTTTTGTTCCTATCAACATATATCATCTTTGGGCCCAGACTCTACCAAAGCGGAATCGAGCAGGGCTGTTCTCGAATGTAGGCCTTAAAGTAGGTTTCTTTTTACTGTCAATATAGGCTCGCGTTTAACCACTTACTCTCCTGATGGTAGGGAACAATGAAATAGAAGATGGAGCATGTTTACCTAGTAATATCCTTTTCACTCTTGACCTGCAAACTTTCAGTTTGGCACAAAGGAAACTAGCTAAATTTTAAAACATATAAAGAGGCTTGATCAAACATTATTGTTTCAGTGGTGATGTGCTTCGTGATAGCTTTGGTGGTGGTCCACGTCCAGCAGCCTCTGATTCCTGCCATCATCCTACACGTGTTGACTATACCCATTGTCATCATTATGGCTCTCCAGCCTTCTACTAATGAGAGATTACCATTCAAAGTAAGTATAATATCATATTATTTAACGCTGGTCAATTTTCATTTTGTTGTCTGTCTGTCTTGACATTGTAAATATTATTTATTATTTCCAGATACCTCTAGTGCCGTTTATTCCTTGTATCAGTATCTA
>NWSH02000525.1:10603994-10614880 GCA_002382865.2 Heliothis virescens | reverse complement strand
ATATTGAACGTAAAATGATAACCAGCATAAAAGTTACTGCAAATGCTAAAGAAAATATACAAGTTAGAATAAAAAATACCAACAATATTGTTCCCAAAGCTAACAAAACAAAGCTTTATAGTAAAACAAAACACTCCCAACCACATAATTATGGAAATACAGTGGTCACCGCGGTCAAGGTGGGCTTGCTTCCTCCAGGTCATTATAATTAGTTGGCAACGGACAAAAGATCTGAAAACCTGATGATAGATGTACTTGAAGAAATGAATGGAACCGTCATGTCTAAACTTAGGATTATCGCCGGTTTAGAAAATATTGTTGAAAAGCAACGTTTTAATTTGAAAGTGAAACAAGCACGATTTTGTCGAATTTGTCTCATGTGTTAGAGAAGTTTAGCGTAGTAAGACACAAGTACAAAACAAAGAAATAATATAGATAGAGATGTTCCTAAGCTGTAAATAGTACAAGTCTTTTCATAATAATTTAGTGAAAGAATGTTAATTTCCCCAATCTAATAATAACAAAAAGAAAGAAATATAACAATCAAGATGAGGTAAACATCCACCTCGCGCGAAAGCGTGCAAGAATTCACGAAAAAATCTCGAAGTTCACGATATGGACATCGATATAAATACCCACACCACGTGCTCATGCGCAAGAGTCGAAATAGACACGTGTTACGTAACAAAGGTAAACAAAACGNATGAGGTAAACATCCACCTCGCGCGAAAGCGTGCAAGAATTCACGAAAAAATCTCGAAGTTCACGATATGGACATCGATATAAATACCCACACCACGTGCTCATGCGCAAGAGTCGAAATAGACACGTGTTACGTAACAAAGGTAAACAAAACGCGTTGTACTTACAGATTCAGAAATAGATAGGAAAGCATGTGTTTTCTTATAACGGCAGAGAATAAAACTTTCAATGAGTTATTTAGTCAATGGTAGCTGAAGATGTTTTTTCAGTTGGTATTTAATGCTTTTCCGATAATGGTTATAGGAATAGAGGATGAAATAAACATATACAACATACAAATCTGTAATACATAATTTGGCTAGTGAAATGGAAACAACACTTCATTAAAAATAGTCCAAACCTGACTAAAATCCGAAGGCAAGTAAAAATACTATGCCAATACCCAATAATTAAAAGGATAATTGAAAGTTGTGTTTTAGCTTAAGTTATACCAAGTTTGAAATAGAAACCACAGGTTCAGTTCTTGAAGAAAGATAATACAGGAACCCGCTGGAGCGAGTAATAAAAACCCGTTTTATGGGATCTTAGGATATGGTACAAAGAGGAAGCTGCGGTTAGCCTTAGAATCTGATACTTTGAGACCATATTATGAACATCTTATATATAAAAATGAATTGCTGTTCGTTAGTCCTGTTAAAACTCGAGAACTGCTGGACCGATTGGGCTTATTTTGGTTTTAAAATGTTTGTAGAGATTAAGGGAAGGTTTAAACGATGAGAAAATAGGATTATAAAAAAAAAATATTAAAAGGTGAGTGATACGAAGTTCACCGGATCAACTAGTTATAAAATAAAAATCACAGGGGTTCATAAGTAAAATGATTACAAGAATGCTCTATTAGGACAAACTTCTCGATTACTAAATACAAAGCGGGAAGTATTCAAAATCTTTGAAATAAGAGCCAAACAATTTCAACTTCTGCTCATAGGCATACTTTAAAATAACGTAAATAAAAATCTCTCGCAAAACGCATCAGCTGACCTGCCATAACTTTCCTTCCCAAAATTACACAGTTACAGTTAGTTTAACAGTTTAGAAGAAAGCAGACGTAGCAACGACAATTTGATTTCGAAATCCCACCATCACCACCACATTTTTTAACCATAACAATAATCTCTATCTTCCAGATAGTCACAGCACTGAACAAGAAGTGGCACCCAGAGCACTTCACGTGCAACACATGCCACAAGCCGATCGATGGCGCCAAGTTCCACCAGCATGACGGTGGTGTCCACTGCGTGCCTTGCTTCGCAGCCCACCACAGTCCCAGGTGCCATGGGTGCGGCGAGCCTATTACTGATGTGAGTAGTTTTATATTCATTAGTTTAAGAATTTAGAAACTGGAACTTAGGGAATCATAAGGACATTGCTTCTATTCCAACTAGGTTGAGGAGGTCAGATTCGGTTAACGTAATACACTGGTATTCAGCCAACCCCAAAGATGGGTGGAGACAAGGCTAATTACGCAGATGATGGTTCGGTTCTTGATACTAAACTGTTTAGATCTACACCAAATATTGTTTTTTTTATATTTGAAAAATATCATGAGGTAATGTCGAAAGCTTCTGGCTGTTTGTACTTTAGTGAGGAATTCAAAAAACAAGACCGTCAGCATCTTAGAATATCTAGGATATTCGTTCATCTATTGACCAAAACCTAAACTAGATCACTATCCCAGCTTAGCAACAAACCACATAACAAATTTACACAACATGACATCAGATCCTACATATTTAATCACTATCACAATAAAATCAATCAAATAATCGCGATAGCACATTAAAACCAAGAGCTTTATCTAGAAGCCAATGACCGAAGTTAAGACCTCTGAATCTTCAGTGGGTGATGACTTGGTGACGTCACGGAGGCCATATTTGGCCTGCTAGTAAGTCAAGTAGGATCACCGACTCGCCCACCGACCTCTAATATAGACATGGAATGAACTTTGATGCCGAAGATATGAAAAGTGACGCTAATGAGTCAATAATTATGGTTTTGTATTCTTTTAGTTTTAAGGTGATTCATGATAGTGAATAGTGTATATTTTCGTGTGAATCATGTTGAACATCGGCCTACCTTATCTGGGTCGAAGAATATCATGTATCCAAACAAATAAGGTAGACGTTAAAAAGTGCTGTTTTGCTGCTAAGTTTAAATAAAAGATTTTGAGTTTCAGTTATTCGACATTTTTGTAGTAATATTCTCTTGGTTCCCGATGAAATCTTTTGATAATAATATGGTGTCATGTATTAATAAAACCTCACAAATTAGATATGTTACGATGTTTACGACTTCTTTTGCATCCTAAATATTTTACATGTCAAACGATGGATGGATTGTGTGAAAGAAGATATGACTGCAAAGAGTGTTACTTGTGAGAAGACGTCAAATAGGAAAGTAATAGAAGAATACTCAATACTCAATACTCAATTCTTTATTAGCATTCCATATGTTATACAGGTGGTAGGTACATTTTATAATATAGAATCAATATGGACCCTATAGGGCACAGCTTAAAGAGGTTGGAGAATGGAGAAGACATGCTGTTTAAAAATAACGCGGTTTTATTATTTCTTTCTCGCGGTTATCATGTCAATATGTAAATGAGTTTTTATTCCAAGGCCACGGATTAGTTCTATTTTACATCAGATGGAATGACTCACTATGTTTACAACTTCGTTTATCTTAGTTGCGCAACTTCTAATTGATTTTTAATAGCTGTAAATGTGTTTTTTTGCTAAATTGTTGCATAAAAGATCATGATATGAACAATTTGCATTTAATTGTGTTAGTACAGTTAGTTGTTTTTTATGGAATTCCGTTAGCCAAGGGGACTTGATTCGAGGGTACCTTCTGTCTACATATTCAAAGATATATTTTTTGAAGAAACAGAAAGAAAGCGGGGCATCTCTCTGTGTAATGTGATGTTAAGGCAAATAAAATACTTTATAAACAGAACTTATTAGAAAACTAGCTCCCGCCAGCGGTTTCACCCACTCTCCCGTGGGAACTACTGCGCGCACCCGAATAAAAAGTAGCCTATAACCTTCCTCGATAAATGGGCTATCGAACACTTAAAGAATTTTTCAAATCGGACCAGTAGTTCCTGAGATTAGCGTTTTCAAACAAACATACAAACAAACTCTTCAGCTTTATAATATTAGTATAGATAAGCTTGGAACGATTAAAACTGATTTATGCATATAATGGGATATTTAATAGGTGTGGTTTGTTTAACCGAAGATTCTTTATTATTCATAGTCAACTGTTTAAGTATTTGTTGTACTACACAATAATGAGGAATCAATAAATGGGGAAGTTTGTTTTCCATAAGTGGCAATAGTCAACGCCATTACAAATATTTTTCAATAAGTTATTCATTCCAATATTTATACACAAGATGCTCTTTGAATACCTAATTTAAATGTCTTTCGAATAATTTATATTAGTTACGTAATGACCTTGACCTGGTCAAAATAGATGAGGTGTAGGTCACGTCCGCATTATAAGTGTTTGACTAAGTTGTTGCGCTTGCACATGTAGGTATCCAAAGACATTTTAATGCCAAGATAAAGTTCATCAGATAATATTTAAATCACTTTCATGTCATCAACAACTGCCAAAAAGAACGTAAAAGTCAAAATCTTAGGTAGGCAACGTGATTGTGTCATTGATCATGTGTCCAATCTTTTTAATCTTTTCTGAAAGAAAAAGAAACTATAGTTAAAATGATAGTTTCTTTTTATTGTAGGGATGCTATACAATCACATACAAAAGCTACAAGTATAACTAATTACAAGAAATTAAGACGCCATTAAAAACCATCACTGCGCGTGAGCACAATCAAAGCATCATTGTGCTATAATTAACACATTTCAATTACAATATCGTAGTTTTCCTCCGCTAATTACATAATTAAGTGCTATCATTTGAAACGAGTGATGTAATCTATTTGTTGCGCGCGCGCATAATGAAGAGCTTGATTGCATGTTGCAGTTAATTTATTGAGCTTTTATAAGGAGAGTATCTGTACTCGTCTGAATCAGACACGACAATTGTATTGTTAGATACAGGTTATTGGTTCAATTGATACCCTGGTTTTAGTGTAGGGATATAATATGACATCATCTATGGAATAGGAATTTTGAAAAGAAGATTAGAAGAAAGAAAAGGGCAGGAATATTTTTGATATGTTACTTTTTCGGCTCTAATTCGGCACACGAATACGTTACATATGCTGAAACAAATTTTTAGTTATATGCATAGACGATAAAACGTAGGTCCGTATTTTACCACTGGATACTTACAAGAAATCCCTAATTGCCAAAGTTGTCTTAAGAATTGGACATTGTCAATTTTTTTTTTATGTTTTATGTTTTGAAAATCAGGTCACACTGCTAATAATGATTAAATCTGAGAACTTCCTACAAAATTGGATATTTTTCATGCCCATATTGACACCCAGCCCGGCTCATATTATTTTATGATCACCAATGCTATTTATAGCACTCATTCTGCAGGACACAAGTTCAAAGTGTAAATTCCTATAAAACATTTTTATTGGTGACATCATTTAACCAGCCGAGTCACGTGACACGTATACATTTGCATATTTTAACGCATGCATAGTTACAAATAACTACGAAGCCTTATAGCCTTTGTAAAGGTCCATATAGGTAGCCTGGTCCCCGATAAGGTAAAGTTTCTGAACCAGTGGTTATACTTCGACCTTTTAGAAGGATATCGCTAATATGGGGGGTGTCCTAAGATGTGGAAGGTTGCCAATACTGAGGATGTGTCTTTTGAAGGACGGTCGTAATTAATATTCAGGATGCATTTTATAATTTAAGTAGATAGTCACAAGATGTATTTGCATTTCTTATGGCCAGTTTCTGAGCAACTTAGTCGGTGGTTTATCTATTCATTTTCCCTTAAAAATAAATAGTCTTATATAAATATATAGCCTTTCGATAGCGGGACTCAGAAACCGGCCATTAGAGGGCGAGTCTAAAATCGAGTTGGCTGTCTTGCAGGTTTTAGCAAAATTCCATTTGCGGTATAGAGAAATACTATGAAAATTCAAATCCAAGTCTTTTTTGTTACAAACTGTAAGCATGTTTAACATTGATACTTGCGTACCCTGACCAGGCAAACAGCTCGCTAACAATTGAAATACTCAATAACCATGAGATATATGACCACAAACCACAAAAGTTCGAACTTCACACGTAATTCTCATTATGCCTACCAACACACACATACATATAAGACTATACAACAATGTAGCACATTATGATAGAGGCCGGGTGAATCAGTCCGGTCAGGGCCTTCCGCGATCCTTACATGGAGACGCTCAAGTAGCGAAAGTATTATATTTGTCATCAGACACCACCCACGATCAAAGCTNAAGCATGTTTAACATTGATACTTGCGTACCCTGACCAGGCAAACAGCTCGCTAACAATTGAAATACTCAATAACCATGAGATATATGACCACAAACCACAAAAGTACGAACTTCACACGTAATTCTCATTATGCCTACCACACACACACAAACACACATACATATAAGACTGTACAACAATGTGGCACATTATGATAGAGGCCGGGTGAATCAGTCCGGTCAGGGCCTTCCGCGATCCTTACATGGAGATGCTCAAGTAGCGAAAGTATTATATTTGTCATCGGACACCACCCACGATCAAAGCTTGATGATAAAATAGGCATATGGGAATGATTATTATTCAAGAATCCTCCCAAGTATTTGTTTGAATGTAGTAGACATTTTTTAAGGCTAATTTGTGAAGTAGCTTCTGGGTGGTCCTTCAGTGGGTAATTGATGTGATTTTTTTGAAAGGATAGGTGGAAGGAATAGCTTCTAATAAATATTTACACATGTCATTTTTATGTAGGTGAAGATTATAGCTAATCTCAAAATAAATCTTAATTTTAGAAATTTCATAACAGTTTTGAATATTATTCTAGATTTCTATGAAATACTTAATTAACATCGTAATTTAATTTTGAAAATATCTCAGTAATAAACGATTTCAAATGGATCAGCCTCATAAAATTATTGACGCATCACGGTCAATAATGAGNTCCCTTAAAAATGAATAGATAACCTTCCGATAGCGGGGCACAGAAACCGGCCATTAGAAGGCGAGTCTTAAATCGAATTGGCTGTCTTTCAAAATTGCCATTTGCGGTATAGGGAAATACTATGAAAATTCAAATCCAAGTTTTTTTTGTTACAAACTGTAAGCATGTTTAATATTGATACTTGCGTACCCTGACCAGGCAAACAGCTCGCTAACAATTAAAATACTCAATAACCATGAGATATATGACCACAAACCACAAAAGTACGAACTTCACACGTAATTCTCATTATGCCTACCACACACACACAAACACACATACATATAAGACTGTACAACAATGTGGCACATTATGATAGAGGCCGGGTGAATCAGTCCGGTCAGGGCCTTCCGCGATCCTTACATGGAGATGCTCAAGTAGCGAAAGTATTATATTTGTCATCGGACACCACCCACGATCAAAGCTTGATGATAAAATAGGCATATGGGAATGATTATTATTCAAGAATCCTCCCAAGTATTTGTTTGAATGTAGTAGACATTTTTTAAGGCTAATTTGTGAAGTAGCTTCTGGGTGGTCCTTCAGTGGGTAATTGATGTTAATTTTTTTGAAAGGATAGGTGGAAGGAATGGCTTCTAATAAATATTTACACATGTCATTTTTATGTAGGTGAAGATTATAGCTAATAATAAATCTTAATTTTAGAAATTTCATAACAGTTTTGAATATTATTCTAGATTTCTATGAAATGTTAATTAACATCGTAATTTAATTTTGAAAATATCTCAGTAATAAACGATTTCAAATCGATCAGCCTCATAAAATTATTGACGCATCATGGTCATTAATTGACCGCTCATTTCCGCATGTTACACCGTAATTGTTTTAGCAAAAAATACTAATTGCTTCTGAAGTGGCAATGTTACTTGAGGTCAATAAGACCGGATCTTTATGTTTATCAATTGCATGAGTAATCATTATTATGTAGAAGGTAAATAAATGGTGGTAGATGAATCCGAAAAACAGTTTAGACAAATAGTCACTGAACAAAAAGTACTTCTTGTATTATTCAGTTGACACAGTTCCAGTGAAAAATAGTAGATTACCAAATGAGCGAAAATAATGAAGGAATGATCAAAATACACAATATCTCCTTAGTGATTTAGCACATCATTGAAATCCATATATAATCCAAATCCAACTTCTACCTCCAACCCAATATCAGAAACCGGTCGTCAGAGGACGGGGCTTTAAACAATAGCCCATCATTCAATGGCAGCCATGACATCACCATGGGAATCAAGCCATGATACATCTACACGGCTATAATTGGTTCAGTTTTTATCTCAGTCTGCAATTAGTAATGATATATTTGCTTTATGGCGACACAGATGGTGTTGCAAAAAAATTNGACGGGGCTTTAAACAATAGCCCATCATTCAATGGCAGCCATGACATCACCATGGGAATCAAGCTATGATACATCTACACGGCTATAATTGGTTCAGTTTTTATCTCAGTCTGCAATTAGTAATGATATATTTGTTTTATGGCGACACAGATGGTGTTGCAAAAAAATTTTGACGTGTTGATGGGTGTGATTTGATTTTAATATTGATTTATTTAACACTGGTCAATTAATAATTTTAATATGACATCACACCTCTTTTGAAGGATTAGGAACATGATATAGTGCCTTAGTAGCTTCTCTCATTTTGACAGTTATGTGAATAATAGCTTGGCGACTCGATCGCTTCTGAGAAGCTGCCAAGCCTTAGATCTTAGATCTTATACATGAAGAAACTGCATATTTACACACACAAGGACATTTTCGTGGCATGAACACCGTTGCAAGACGGATTGGACCTCCCGTTCAGGCGCCAGAATGTTAAGGAACATTTAAACAAATGAACATTTAAGAGGGCACGATGCTTTAGATACTTTTAGCTTGAGTACTAAAAGAACCTTATTATGTTTCAGCGCGTGATCCAAGCCCTCGGAGTTTCGTGGCATGCTCACCACTTCGTGTGCGGTGGCTGCAGGAAGGAGCTTGGAGGAGGCGGTTTTATGGAACAGGTAAATATGTTACGAAGTTGATTTACCTACCTCAGATTGTTTGGAGAAAATTCTACTTTTGGGTTCTCCCCAGAAAGAGTTTAAATGTGACAGAAGCTTTTCTCGTCATAAAAGTATAAATAGGCAACGAACTGGTCATTACTACAATAAAAACTCAAGTGTTATAATTTTTGACAAACAGGTCAAAATCATAACCCTCCTTTTCGCTTCGCCTTAGTCGGGTAAAAGAGTGCCAACCAGTCTTTGACATTCACAAAACATTCGCATGTAAAGCAATTCAAAGATTTAAATAAATGGTCGAAAACAGGAATAATACTACCAAAAGAAAATGCTAACAAAACAGATTACTCATCAGCTTGACAGTCTGCGCCGCATTTTGCATTTCCATCAAGATCCTCAAAATCAATGAGTCTGACTGAGTAAATTCCGTCATCTTCCAGGCCGGCAGACCCTACTGCTCAGCCTGCTACGCCGACAAGTTCGCGGCGCGCTGCAAGGGATGCGGATCCCCCATCACGGATAAAGCCATCATCGCCCTCGATGCCAAGTGGCACCGTGACTGCTTCACTTGCATGGTAAGAGAATTTGAACTTTATTGTATCTGTCATAAAGTTCCTTTTAAAAGAGATGACTTGGAGTTAGATTCGACCGGCTAAATGGTGCCATCGGATTCGTTATTGTCATCTTAGTTGGTGGTTCTAATATATTTGAGATGTAATGATCCGGTATGTTCAGCACCCTTCATGGCCTGGATATTTTTAAGGTCAACAAAAAGATAATATTCTAATCAAGCGCTTAAAATTCACAAAAATAAATGCATATTTTAATGTGCCTGCTTTCGACATTGTTAACAAGTTGTTCAATAAAAAAGATAACAGTTTATACCGCTCGAAATTGTGATAAGTATGCTAATTACGTCTTTTTATATTACAGAAATGCAGAAACCCGGTGACAGACGCCACCTTCTCCGTAATGGATAACAAACCTCTTTGCGGCAAATGCGCCTAAACGCACACATTGACATTACACACACACACACACACACATATTAATTTATATACACCCATCGAGTAGCCAGGAGTATGGTACATAAGCTTATTTAGTATGTGCTTCTCAAAGAAAACGCAGATATTTAAAGATTAATATTTTTTTATAAAAAATATTTTTTCACAGCAGCCATTTAAGATTAAGACCCTTTTTCCTTGGAATTTCTGCTAAGAAATGCTTACGTTACATTCTATCATCAAAATCTTTGAGAGCACAAACTTATTGCTAAAATAAATAATAATAAATTACTTAGGTTTTACGATGTTACAAAGATTACAAAAGGATACAGCAGTTATATGACAGTATTTTTTTAAGGGAATATAATACAATTTGTTCGTAAGGAATAAAGTATTTTATTAAGGAATGCGTGTTTAAAGCCATAATGTACTGCTGAACAACTTTTATGAAAATAAATGTTGTTCTAGCATTTGAAAAGAAACGTTATTTTTAGGTTATGTCGGCCATTTTGTGTACAAGCAACGCCATCTATCGACTATGTAGAGACACTTTCTTATTAAGATTATTGATTTTAGGTTTTATAGGAACCAAGAACACTTCTAGAAGTTTATAACTTCACGAAATTCTGTCATATTACACCCATCTTTTTAATGGCCGGATAACAAAGTGCACAAAATATGACTGCACAAAACTAAGCTACTTTAATATTAAGTTTTAAACATTAATTTAAACTTTGAGAATTTGTTGTAAATAATCGTATTTAAATGTTAAAAGTCGCTGTGATGCTTTTCGGCTTTCGATCGTATTTATTCAATTATATACTTATTACATGATTAAAATTGTTAAAATGAGCTAGATTATATTTTGTACGCTTTTCCGGAATGGTTATTTTTTCCAATAAATTATTTTGTTTTTGATTACAGTGGTATTTTATTTCT
>NWSH02000525.1:10547801-10561254 GCA_002382865.2 Heliothis virescens | reverse complement strand
TCTTAAAGAAATATTATTCTTTCCAGATTTGCAGTTCCAACTGATATTCAATAAAGAATCGTCACCCAAAACCAGTTCGCCTCCAGCTGAGGAAAATACCGAAAACAATGAGGTAATTTAACGAGTTTGTGCAAATGTTATACCTACTTATCGAGGTCTTTACATACCCAGGTATATTTTGTTTCTTCATACTGCGCTTGTTGTTTCAAAACAAACCACCCGTTAGTCTAGTTACGCAAAAGAAGCCAGTAAAAAATAACATAAATAAATTATATACTGAAAGTATTGTATAATATAATACTGTTCTTAGTTACGTTAATTATGTAAATCTATACACATACTGCATCATAATTAATTAAAATGTGTGTGGGAAGTAACTTAGTGTAAAATGAAATCAAAACACTCACATATGTTTAGCGTATTGCCTTTACTTGTATCTGGTCGCTGTTCAAAATACAACGGTTTTTTTCTATTCTATGTAAGTAATTCTTCTTAATTAATAATCAGTTTAAATTTTGAAAAATATAAACAATTATACGATGTATTTAGTAATAATTATAATAGGTGGAGATCTTTACAAAAAATTTAAAACTTAAAAAATATGCGTTCAACCAATTCACCTTACTAAGTCCTTGCTGACACCACGGTTATGTGCAGGCTAAGCTGAAACGCGAGGTGACCCGCCTGGAGCAGGAGGCGTCAGCCGCTCGGGCTGAGGCGAAGGCCGCGGAGGCACGCGCCTGCCAGCTGCAGCTTCTGGTCGATGCACAGACTGAGTATGCATACTTAATTTAGGTATCATTGTAGGTCTTTGTTGCCTTTGCTTTGTTGACGAATTGACAAATAGGTACGATGGTCCGAAATTCGCTTGTTTAGGTAAACTGTTTCTTGGTTCCATGATACACGGTAATTTTTATTATTCTTATAGTACAGACGACAGCAGGTTAACCTAAGTACCTGAATTTGTAATTTTTTACTAATTGAACATTAACCTTCCACTATTGTGATAAGGTTGAAAATCTATTGCAGAAATTTTACAGACTGTGGTAACTTGATAGATATTTATTGATAGATGATACATATTGTCATCTGTACCTACATGCTTGGTCCCAAAAAAGGGGCATCGTGATACCTGGGTTGGGGAGGTCATGTAGGCAGTACGTGATGAGTTGGTTCCTTACTCAGGAAGCTGCGCGCGCTGGAGGTGTGCGGCGGCGAGGCGGCGGGCGCGGGCGCGGAGTCGCGCGCGGAGCTGCGCGCGCGGCTGGGCGAGGCGGAGCGCCTGGTGCGGCGCCTGCGCGCCGACGCCGAGCGCCAGCGCAGAGAGGTACCGCCGGGCGGCGCCGTCACTAACCTCTTGTTCGACGGCCACGCTCACGTACGTGTCGCACTCGCCCCACCCGCGCCACCACGCGACGCTCCCGACCCTGATGTACACTATCCCTACTATTCGAAGAAATAAACCAAAAAGTACCATATTCCTTCCATTACCCCAAGGATTACTAACTCAACGTTAAATTCGTAAGGTAATTACTTGATAATATAATCTTGACAATCGCTATATCTCCGCTTCAAAACAAGAGTAGAAGTAGAGAAGAAGAGTACAAGTAACACCGAAAATTAGATTTTCCAAAAAAACATAATTATGTAAGACAGTTGAAAGTCACTCAACTGTCTGAACATGTCTGCAGAGTCCAAACACCTTCTATTTTAAGGAAGGGTTAGCATAATTTCCTCCACAACTTATAAATGTCCTCTGATCCCATCCAGTATCCAAGTAAGTCCCTCCTCCGTGGTGGTGTCGTTGAGGCTCGGCGTAGCAGCCGCATGGCGCGCCGACGTGGACGGGATCGCGTCACGCATACAATGCCCCAGCCAGGGATATACCAGGGTATTATGGTATGGTAACATGGCCCTAACGTCAGGTCATAATTTAGATGTTAAATAAACCCTTCATTACTCTTAATATTCAAAAAGACCTTTTTTTATTTAGAAGAAGTCTGATACCAATAAGATCCTCGATACTTTGGCCTTTCCTGGCTGGGGTATAATTCCAAAAAGTTAAAGTATCTTAAACTAGTTTTTGGCACAATAATTTCGCGAGAGTGATGTTTTAGTTGACTACTAACCCCGCATGTGTTAGCATATTTGTTTTGTCCCGTCCTCGTATGCGCTTTTACAATGATTTTAGCTATAATTTGTTTTAATTAGATGTGGAAAGAGGTTGCTGTTCGAATTGTAAACGGAATTATGGGAACAGCAACTTCTAAGACACTTTTTTGAGGTTGCTTGCTCTTCAGGAGATTTACCATGTTCAAAATAGTACCGAGCTGGGAAGGATAACATTTACGAAATATGGTATATTCCTGATGATCAAGTAATCTGCTTATAATAATTATTTAACTGAGACTGGGCATTTTGGCTATGGGACATGAGACTTGTTAACAGTACCTACAGGATCTAGGGGCCAGCTGTTTTTGTTTACACTGTTATTTTAGCTAATAATTGTAAAAGTCAATTGATAGCACTTTCTTCTGACTTCGCTTTGTCGAAATTCAAAAGTGTCCCCTGGTCAATATTTCCGCATACCTACTAGACAGCCAATATTTCTTGAGTGCATACTTTTCATTTTCTTAGCCGAACTAAATTTAACTTTATCTCAACGGTCTAGTTATAGGAATTTCTGCACAATTTAGCTGAGAGTATCCAACTTTCATGAGATTAAGATCCCTATTGACATTTAGAAAGAAAGCACGTTTTGGGTGGTGAGAGGCAATTTTGCACTGTTTTGTATGATTGAGTCACAATGCACATATTTTGAAAGATTTGCTAGCACTTTACACAAACGTCGGGCGAATTCGAAAGCTTCAAAAAAAAATAAAAGGACTATCAAATTATCTAGTAAGGATTGAACCCTTAACTTTTATCTATTTCTGTAACGTTTTACCTACATACTTCTACTGGCTACTAAACAACAACAAAAACGACGACAAAACGATCATTCTAAGTATTAATATAAGATGACAAAATGTCGTGAGAAGACCCAAATCTCCCAAAACGGAAAATTCTATTCAATCATCTTCAATTTCGAAAATCCAACTATAGGAACCCATTTCGTTCCAAAATGGTCACCACGGAAGATAAAGAACGTGTTCTTCATTCCGCAATGGCCACCAACCAATTCTGCATCTTAACTTCTTGACAATCATCGAATGCGTTTGCGCCAACAGTTACAGTGCATGAAGAACTCTTTGCACGCGAGTCTGCGGGCCAGTGGGCTGGACGCGTACGGCTACCAGAATAACTACCACTTCCCGCCTGTCCACACTCCTGACTTCTGGCGAGAACCGCTTAGAGAGTGAGTAGAATTGGTGTAACTTTTATGTAGTATTCTCTCATAAGCTGTTTTTGACATGTCCTCTTTTGGTGGGTGAAGTGGAAGAGGTTATCATTTTCTCACCAAGTTCTTTCATAGTGTGCTTGCAGTGGGATTGTTCGAAAGTGTCCCTGGTACACAAAGGGCTCAAGAAGGAACATGGTGGGTTTTAGTCAGTAAGAGTTTGACACTCCCTCACGCTGCACCCACATCGGAAGGTCTTTTGACAATTTCCCACAAAAAAATCAATGATGTGACATTCCAACAAAATGCCCCCTCAAATAGGCTATTAAAGTATTTTCTCGGTATTGCTCATATGACACGTTGTCTCCCGAAATTTTTGCACGGTCTCCTAAAATTGCAGGGAATTCAACATGGTGGGTTCGCGAGGGCGGAGCACGCGGCGACCGCTCACTCTGCCCGAACTCTCCGGACAACAGATGCACCGCTCTACCGTATATGCTAATAGTAAGTGCACCTATGAACGTCAAGTTTTCGTTGAACAAGAATGAGGTTACACGAAAATGTTTCATCTTTGAGAGATATCATATGTTGTGAAGAAAACATGATTGCTATATATCACGAACCAAAAGAAATCTCTTTTTCATATAGTAGAATAAGATGGCGAACGGCTTTTCCCATTTAAAAGGGAGAGGGGGATAGAGGTTCAGTCCATATAGAAAGAAATGCCAAATTTGTAACAGTAATGAGTTATTTCTGCATTCCAGATCATACACGTCCCAGAGCCAACGGTTACGACAAGAATAAAAAGGCCCAGTCAGTGAATGGCGAAGCTGCCACTACCTCTCCTAAAACACCAGAAGAACCTTCAGGTATGACATTTTCTTTAAAGATTGAAGGTTAAATGGATGGATTTTCCACAATTGTAATAACAAAAAATATTTAGACCAATTTCCAATCGTCCAATTTTTTTATATTTTCAGTAAAAACCTAAACCCCATTACGATTTTTAGAGCCATGCACAACAAGTGAGTTAAAGTTTTTTTTTATTATTTAGCCTTTATTTTAATATTCCAGAAAGCCGAATTAGATCAATATACGCGAGCGATTTAGCGAAACACGACACTAGTAAAATGAACTCTAACGACATGTACCCAGAGGTGAAAATGGTTGTCACAAAATTATTGTCACACAGCCAGGGTGAGGACGCACGTTTTTTTATTTGGTTATGGCTTTTATACTAAATGGTTTGTGCATCGTATTTTGGGAATACCTAGGACCTACTTCCCCCCCAATTTTTAACAATGATATGACAATGAGGGAATGTCAAAGATCAGTTGGATAAAATTGGGTAAAGAATAATGTTTATGGATCAGGAAGCAGTAAAATGTGAGACGTAATATGAGAAGAGTTTTGTGATATTCGTCACGGGACTGCGCGCGTTGCTACGCAGAAATCAATTTTAAGTATCAAAACGGGTGTTTGAGGTGGGGGAGAGGCTCGAAATTTGGTTGCGGTGCGGTTGAGTTATATGAGAACTGTACATATTTCTTTTTCGATAAAAGATGTTCTCTGACAGGTGGCAAGTGCTAGATCAAGGGTATGTGTAATGGTCGCTTTTAGTTTGGCAAAGTAATAGATTATACTTTGATTGTGTAAAGATTCACTAACAATATTAACTAGCTTGTTGTGCATGCGGGTTTCTACTAACAATTTACATTTACAAATAACGCGGTATTTATGAGAAAATATTATGTAGTTTAAATTAACTTTTTAACGATTACAAATTTTGAGAAGTTTGATGGAGTCGGTAGGTGGCGCTGCTATCGGCGGTATTTGCAAGGCGCTAGACACACATAAAGCACGTAAAACGTGGACGAGGTGATCCAAAACATAAAATAGACGGAACGACGCTCACTTCTCTGTGCCCTTTTGTAAAGGACGGGGCGCGAGGGTCAAGCGAAAACGGGGGAGCAGGCGGGGTATGGGGCGGCGTCGAGTTGCTTCTTTTAAAGCTTGCGAAGGTCTCTCGTCTGCGCTCTGTCTTTATCTTACGTCTTTTCTGTATGTTTTACGGCTAAGGGTCAACTCACACCGAGACGCGACGCGACGCGGCTTTGATGTAGCGCTGCGCAGCGCGCAGCGGCGCGACGCCTGACGGCGTCGCGAGACGCATCCTAAATGCGTACCATCAACAACGCAGCGAGACGCCGCGCGTCACCGCTGCGTCAAGATGCGCATGCTACGCATCTTGATGCAGCGCAACGTATCTGAATTCTCACAATCAAATGTGCATCGTTTCGTGTAGTGAATAAAGTATATTTTGAGTCGCTCTATGTAAAATCTGCGTGCAGCGTCGCGTCGCGTCGCGTCTCGGTGTGAGTTGACCCTTAGGCGGTAGGAAATTCAGTTGCACGCAGAGCCGGATTAACCTTAAGGCAGATTAGGCAACTGCCTAGGGGCCCAGCACGGACAGGGGCCNCCAGGGTGAGGACGCACGTTTTTTTATTTGGTTATGGCTTTTATACTAAATGGTTTGTGCATCGTATTTTGGGAATACCTAGGACCTACTTCCCCCCCAATTTTTAACAATGATATGACAATGAGGGAATGTCAAAGATCAGTTGGATAAAATTGGGTAAAGAATAATGTTTATGGATCAGGAAGCAGTAAAATGTGAGACGTAATATGAGAAGAGTTTTGTGATATTCGTCACGGGACTGCGCGCGTTGCTACGCAGAAATCAATTTTAAGTATCAAAACGGGTGTTTGAGGTGGGGGAGAGGCTCGAAATTTGGTTGCGGTGCGGTTGAGTTATATGAGAACTGTACATATTTCTTTTTCGATAAAAGATGTTCTCTGACAGGTGGCAAGTGCTAGATCAAGGGTATGTGTAATGGTCGCTTTTAGTTTGGCAAAGTAATAGATTATACTTTGATTGTGTAAAGATTCACTAACAATATTAACTAGCTTGTTGTGCATGCGGGTTTCTACTAACAATTTACATTTACAAATAACGCGGTATTTATGAGAAAATATTATGTAGTTTAAATTAACTTTTTAACGATTACAAATTTTGAGAAGTTTGATGGAGTCGGTAGGTGGCGCTGCTATCGGCGGTATTTGCAAGGCGCTAGACACACATAAAGCACGTAAAACGTGGACGAGGTGATCCAAAACATAAAATAGACGGAACGACGCTCACTTCTCTGTGCCCTTTTGTAAAGGACGGGGCGCGAGGGTCAAGCGAAAACGGGGGAGCAGGCGGGGTATGGGGCGGCGTCGAGTTGCTTCTTTTAAAGCTTGCGAAGGTCTCTCGTCTGCGCTCTGTCTTTATCTTACGTCTTTTCTGTATGTTTTACGGCTAAGGGTCAACTCACACCGAGACGCGACGCGACGCGGCTTTGATGTAGCGCTGCGCAGCGCGCAGCGGCGCGACGCCTGACGGCGTCGCGAGACGCATCCTAAATGCGTACCATCAACAACGCAGCGAGACGCCGCGCGTCACCGCTGCGTCAAGATGCGCATGCTACGCATCTTGATGCAGCGCAACGTATCTGAATTCTCACAATTAAATGTGTATCGTTTCGTGTAGTGAATAAAGTATATTTTGAGTCGCTCTATGTAAAATCTGCGTGCAGCGTCGCGTCGCGTCGCGTCTCGGTGTGAGTTGACCCTTAGCCGTAAAACATACAGAAAAGACGTAAGATAAAGACAGAGCGCAGACGAGAGACCTTCGCAAGCTTTAAAAGAAGCAACTCGACGCCGCCCCATACCCCGCCTGCTCCCCCGTTTTCGCTTGACCCTCGCGCCCCGTCCTTTACAAAAGGGCACAGAGAAGTGAGCGTCGTTCCGTCTATTTTATGTTTTGGATCACCTCGTCCACGTTTTACGTGCTTTATGTGTGTCTAGCGCCTTGCAAATACCGCCGATAGCAGCGCCACCTACCGACTCCATCAAACTTCTCAAAATTTGTAATCGTTAAAAAGTTAATTTAAACTACATAATATTTTCTCATAAATACCGCGTTATTTGTAAATGTAAATTGTTAGTAGAAACCCGCATGCACAACAAGCTAGTTAATATTGTTAGTGAATCTTTACACAATCAAAGTATAATCTATTACTTTGCCAAACTAAAAGCNTAATGCAGTCCGCAAAAAAAGTTTTATGTATCGAACGAAAATTTTTCAACACATGTAACACTTTATACATACAAAACCATCTAATATTAGAACTAATATAATCCTTCGGAACGCAACTGGACTTCATTCACGTTGGGGGAATTCCCGATTCGTTGGGTGCTTTCTGTAAGCTTTCGTAGCTTTATAATAATTTGTAGCCTAATAGTTCACAAACTTTTGAAATACCTACGTAATCTTTAATAACGAAGGGGCTAGCCGGGGCAGTGCCCCGGGGCCCCTGAATCATTACCAGAAAATTGCAATCACACTGAACTTTTCAAGGTTACTCTAATTTTTACATTATATAGGTAAAGACAGGTTGCAACCCGATTTTTGCAAAAATTTCTCCCTCGCTTCGCTCGCGTCCTCAAGTTACTTCTTTTTGGCCATTCAACTAAAAAAATCGCGCTCGCTTCGCTCGCATCGTCCAATTACATCCTACTGTTTTTCTATGTTTAGTCCTTTGATACCCTGAGAATAAATTTTTCAAAAAAGTCGCGCAAACTTTTAACAAAATCACGCTTTTTTCACTTGCGCCTTCAGGATGTAAATTTTTTGGGATCTGCCAAAAACCAATACAGTCTTACTAAAAAAAATTGTTTATTTTAAATCCTGAAACTGGAAAAATTTCGCGATCGCTTCGCTCGCAACTTTTCTATCATGCACTTCTTTTACAGTGTTTACCTTTTCATCTTAAAACTAAAAAAAAATTCGCGCTCGCTTCGCTCCCTCCATTTCAATTCCAAACTTTTTCTTCTCATTTGTGATGTGCCCNCGCATCGTCCAATTACATCCTACTGTTTTTCTATGTTTAGTCCTTTGATAGTCCTCAGAACAACTTTAGGTCATTTTTCAAAAAAGTTGCACAAACTTTTAAAAAACCGGCCAAGTGCGAGTTGGACTCGCGATCTATGAAAAAAGTACAATAGGAATGGTCAAGTGTGAGTTACTAAAGTTGCACATCATTTCTAATAGATGGCGCTACTAGTATACAATTTTGCAATTAATTAATATAAATCAACAGCCTTAATAATTTATTTTTCTAAATTTTTAGTGTTTGTTGTTATAGCGGCAACGGATATACTTTGGGTACGGAACCCTAAAAATCACGCTTTTTTCACTTGCGCCTTCAGAGCTACACGATGTATATTTTTTGGGATTTGCGAAAAACCAATACAGTCTTACTAAAAAAAAAAGTTGTTTATTTTAAAATTTTAATCCTGAAACTGGAAAAATTTCGCGATCGCTTCGCTCGCAAATTTTCTATCATGCACTTCTTTTAAGTGTTTACCTTTTCATCTTAAAACTAAAAAAAAATTCGCGCTCGCTTCGCTCCCTCCATTTTAATTCCAAACTTTTTATTCTCATTTGTGATGTGCCCACAACGTTTTTAAAGGCTGGATGCACTTCTGCACTTACATATGCCCCGGTGGCGGATAGCCACGATACACCACTGTATGAGACGAAGACTGAACAGCTATGTAGACATTTTGTGATTTGGACTTACTGCGACCTGGTCAATTTGCGATCTATTAGTCTGTCCTTTAGTTAACTAGTTAAGATTGTTTCATTGTTTTTTCTACTGAAAGGCATTTCCCAAACTTTTGCAACTCCTCTTTAAAAGTGTTCAAAAACACTGTTTTAAATACTTTTGATTTGGTGTATGTGAAAAATCGTAAGTCTTCAAACACAGGGGGGTCGCGAAATATTTCTTCATAGAAAAGGGGGTCTCGACACGAAAAAGGTTTAAAAATACGGATTTAAAAAAAATGGAACGCGTTTGGACGGTTTATCTCGTTTTACGATGAGGAAATCCCCGATTCGTTGGATGCTATTAAGCAGGAGCGTTTTACGACAGCGAATTGGAAAAAACTTTGTGCTTTGTGATAGAAGAACAATAGACTGACTAGACAAACGTACGCGTACTCTACGCGTGGGCTGCGCGGGTGACNCACGGATTTAAAAAAAATTAACGTGTTTGGACGGTTTATCTCGTTTTACGTTGAGGAAATCCCCGATTCGTTGGATATTATTAGGCAGGAGCGTTTTATGACAGCGAATTGTAAAAACCTTTGTGCTTTGTGTGTGTTTATCTATTTAAACTCTTAATAGAAGTAGAATGATCATGTCATCCATGCCTAGATCGGGAATTGTATTAAGGAATGTGGGAAGAAGGCAAAAAAATACCATCACATGATTTACTTAGAGTAGGTAAGAAAAGGGGCCCGAAAATTGTATTGCCTACAGGCCCATGACAGGTTAATCCGGCCCTGGTTGCACGGATATTGTAACTACAAGTATTCCCCCCCCAGTAAGTGGCACAACATGCGGCGCGGGCGGCACGCGGGCGCGCGCGCGGCGGCAGCCCCGGCGGCACGCCGACCACACGTAGTGCCGCACTCTCACAGGCCGCCCGCCCACACACACTACACACGTGCCCGCCCACTAGCTCTGCTTGTCCGAAGGCTATACACTCAACTTTTATTACAAGTGCAAACTGTATTTGTAGCTATTGAATATTAATTTGAACAATCATCTGCCTAACCTATCCCCCTCGATTGGATAAATGATCCAATATTTAAAAGTACAAATAATAAACAAAATTTATNACCGCCCCGCCCAGGGACACTACACTACATACGTGCCCGCCCACTAGCTCTGCTTGTCCGAAGGCTATACACTCAACTTTTATTACAAGTGCAAACTGTATTGGTAGCTTTTGAATATTAATTTGAACAATCATCTGCCTAACCTATCCCCCTCGATTGGATAAATGATCCAATATTTAAAAGTACAAATAATAAACAAAATTTATTAGCTGACGGAGAAGCAAAGTTATTTGACGGGAATCTACGATACCTACTTCAATGAAGACCTCTATTACATAATTATGTTAAAAGTCAACTTAAAAGGTCTCTTCCAGTGTTATATGTATTAAACAACTGCTTAAACTGTATATAGTATTGTCCATAATATTCAACAATGCTCTTACTCCTTAGAGTATTATCCACTACTGGAATGTAAGTAGACCTGTATACGTAATGGTTAGCGCTCATCTATCTGAGCCAAACAAAACGAATACTAGAATTAATTACATGATATGTTGCAAATCTGGGAAATCCCCAGAAATGACAGTGACGTTGTCAGATTCGACGCCGTGACAGTAGCGTATGACAGGTGTCAAAACGATATCTTTGGCGCGTTCAATGCGTGCGGCTTCGACAGATTAGCGTTCACCATTAAAGTTATAAAGTCAAACAATATAGTAGATCAACAAACTAACAATTTCCAAGCACATATATGCTGCGGTAACTAATATCTTTCCTGATCATAATTTGCAAGATATTATGCTCGTATGAATCTTTAAAAAAATATCAATATAGAAAGACTGAAAGACCAAAGTAATGTCGTATTTTTATGCATCAACATAACAAACATTAACACCATGTTTTTCAAGAACTTTTGAAAGCTATGTTGGTGCCTAAAAAATCCAATACTGAAATTGGACACAAATATATTGGCTAGTCAATTTAACAAATTTTAAAATTTCCTGAATACAAATCTCTCCACTAATTGACCAACAAATAATGATCGTAAAATTGAGGACCTATTTAATTAATTATTGTATTACTAGTCTGTACTTCATAAAATATAGCTTGATCTCTGCGATAGGTGTCAGTAAAATCACGTTTCTGAACCTCATGTTCTGAATTTCACATAGTACAGACAGCGCATCAAACTACCTTAATCTGTCAAATTTCTTTAATAGATTTTCAATCTTATCACAGAAGTGGAAGGTTAATGTTTGATTGGTGAAATTTGACAAATTAAAAATAATGTATTTTCTATTTTTTTATCATATTTTAATATTATAACATAATTTACATTGGCAAACACTTAATTTTAAATAGAAGGCAAATAAAATCAAATTTCTTTAAAAAAATTACAATAGTATTGATCAAGCTATTTTTTATGGATTATAAGCGCCTCATACACTTTAGAAAAATCTAACGTAGATTTTACAGTTTAAATAGCATTCAACTACTTACTACTTAAACGTAGCAATTTCAGGTTATGCTATATCCTCCCTTATTGATAACTAAGCCACTTAAACCCATTTCAGATATCGACTGTATTGTCTCTTTCCGTCAAGTAAATACGACGTATGACAGAAAGAGATGACAGCTAAAATGGCGGCTGAATTATTAATAAGGTGATTAATAGTTATTGTGTTTGAGGCGCTTGACTATAAAAAATCTCACTTTGGGTTGTTAAAAACGTCTCGTCGAAATTACAAATGTAGTTTCAATAACAGCCATCTAGTTAGACTGAGTACGACAACTAATACTTAGACAAATAGCGTAACAAATAATCGAGGGTTGGGCAGCACTAAAGGTTTCAATTACTATGATAATATAATCGTAATCGCCTTCTGTAACGGTAATATATTACTAACTCGTAGTTATCGTATAGCCTCTGATGACCGTGTTGAACCGGAGCCGTTACGTAATGTTGCACGGTGCAGTTACTGTTCAAAAATAACTGTCAAATCTAAAATGGCGCTGACATTTATGGCAGCCATCTTGATGTTTGGGATTTCTTTTTGTATATTTATTTAAAGCTCAGTTACGCCTGGATTTCTATAAGGAACTTATCTATTTGTTGCGATTAGTTAAGGACTTTTACATAAAAACCACACAAAACCACGAATATTTAAGTTTTAGAAATCGGCCATCAGGGAATGAATACGTGGTTTTGTGGACTGTACTTACCATGTACAGACGACAGCATATCAAGTTATCACAATCTGTAAAATTTCTGCAATAGATTTTCAACCTTATCGCAATGGAGGTAGGTAGGTTTATGTTCGATTGGTAAAATTTGACAGATTCGTATACGTTGACCTGCTGTCTGTACCTACAGTTCGCAAAATCATCGATGCTCTGTTATACTTCTCTGAATGAGAAATATTATTTACCATAGAGTACTCTGTCCTACAAATTAATGAGGTGTAATTTTACAAAAGAAACTTTTAATAAAACTCATGAACTTTTAATTTTTCGTTCACAATAAACATGTCATTGTCAATTACTATAATATTGTGACGTCACAAAATTAAAAGGGCATGCACACATAATTTGTTGAGTTCCCGTGCAACATTATGGACGCGTCCTTAGATTTTGCTCATTTGTGATGTAAAGTGCAATTTTGTACATACATGTGGGCGAATCAACTTTTAAGGTGCTCCTTTGGCAATATTTTGCAATAGTAAAATTAAAAAATAAAATTACGAAAACTTACAAAAATAAAGGGTTATGTGTTAAATAATTAGTCGTATTTTGAGATTATGTAGTTGGCCACGACATCTAAGTTACTATTCATGAGATTTTTTTGAAAAGCTGGTGTTCGTGTCGTAAAACTATCCCCTGAGTTACATTTTTTAAGGTATGGAAATGTGAAATAAAACTAAATATACTGGAAAACTAAAATAGTAAATATTTATTTGAACTTAAAATGCAGTCTTCTGATTAATCAACCTTATTTTATAATAATATTAGCAGCAAATAGAGACACTTCAAGATCCACTGCGTTACTTTGGTCATAATTAAATGCTATACTTTTAGGTAAATCGCTGTATTAGGCTAATCAGTTAGTCATTACATATTTGTAAGTTGAAGTCTAACCCTTAAGTTTGCTAATCAACAGTATTAAATAAAGTAATACAATTTTGGTACAAGTTATAGTAAAAAATCCTTGCATAAATTAAGGGACATAGCGGTAACGCTGGAGAAAAATTGGTAACACCTGAGAATTTTAGCAACAATAATGCAGCAATAACAGCAATGTTTATAACAAATTAGGTCATCATATTCAATCAGTTTAAAAGGTATACACAATAAAAAACAACTAAATTAAAACGAAACTTAAAATTA
>NWSH02000525.1:10512769-10523526 GCA_002382865.2 Heliothis virescens | reverse complement strand
AAACATTGGAATTTGACATAATTTATATTCATGAAGCTTATGCCAAAATTCAATCTCTCATCGCAAATCAGTGGATTGATAGGTTATAGAAATCTAGCGTTAAACGATAACTTTTTGATTTTATAATAAGGAGCCTAGTAGTATTTTGGAGTCTATTTTCGGTTAGCTAATGCCTTGACAAGTTTTATGCAGTTTCCAGAATATTTTAGGTAACGTATCTGAAATAAGCATGTTTTTCCGATTGAAACTCTTGGACTTCTTAAAAAACAGTACAATAAGATTTTTTTGTATGGCAACTTTAATTTTAGAAATTTGGAACAACTGAAGCAACTTTTGACCAAATTTGATTATGATTTGTGCTTCGAAAGTTTTATACAAAATAGATATTAATTTTGTAACTCAGCCGTCCAAAGTATCGGGGCGGCTGAACGGCCCAGATTGAAAAGTTTCTATTGTGAATAAAATAGGAATGAATAGGATTATGCTTTGAATAAACTTTTGGGATACAATTATGAAAATAGTTCGAACCTAAAATTATGTTTATTTCAAAGTATGAAAACAACCTATTGGTAAAAATAACATTTTGATAAATTAACAAACATTGTAAATCAAATAACCTACTTTGGGTAAGTATGACTTAAAACTTGTTTGTCTTTCACCTTCTTCCAGCTCTTTATCAAGTTGGACCCTATAATACTGTTTACAACTTCTAGACATCAGGCTGCTCAGTGAAAGTTCCTTACAACCCACAAACTCGGAAATCCAACCCGACACCCCATTGACAGCAGTCACACTTTACGACCGCTCGACCAAAGGCATCTTACTGTGTAAAGTAACAATCCTATTTACTGACCTATATGCTTGCTCTCATTGAAGGCTTCAGGAATCTTGCGCGTGAGCACGGCGTACACGGTGCACACCAGGATCAGGACGATGGGGTAGAAGAAGGCGATCATATAGGAGGCGTCCACGTAAGAGTCGCATACCAACATGTTGTCCTCTCGGGTGGGGTAGTGGAACATGGCCTTAGCTGGCGCCACTATCATCCATACTACTACTATCAGCACCTGGAAGGAGAATTGATATCAGTAACTAGCTTCTGCCTCTAATATAAGTATAGATTGCTTGATTGCATCATTGCGTCTAGAAGAAATGAAACCGTCTTCTGTAAAAGGGTCTAACACAGGTTCAAAATTGATTTATAATGATAGCATAATATCGTAGTTAAATTCTATTCCAGAGATGAGGTCTCCTAGATTAAAAAAAGTCTCTTATCCTGGGGCAGGTTTAGTAGAAATAATTGATCATTATTTGGAAACAACGGGACCTCCTGTTATTTGTGAATCGAATTATCTGAAAATGTAGTAAGTACCTAGTATTTACATAATGTTCTCAATGATCCTTCCCTTACCTGTATAGATATAAGAGCAGCACATATAGCCAGCTGTGAACTAGGGGATATGAGGATAGGTCTCTTGGCGGAGTGCTTGCTCGCGTTGAAGATCCGGGAGATGCGGTTAGTCTTCGTCAGGAGAGCTGCGTACACCACAGTGAAGCAGAAACCGGTACCAAACCTGTGAGAAACAGTTCACTTGATGAAAGGAAGCCAGTAGCAGAAAGTGAACAAGTATTTGCGAGTAAAAGAATAGGGAATGCACCTGTGGCATTCTCTATTCCTTGACTTTTATTAGATCCCCTTTAGGAAGTTGCAACGCTTTGGTTTTCACATTGAACCTTTGGAGAAAATCTATGTGGAAATGTGAAATGGTACAAGTTGACTTTTGGAATTATGGTGAAATCATGAATGACATGATTCCACCTCTTTATTGTCTTAGCATTTGATTGGTATTAGAAACAAGTGCTATAACTTCAAAATTCCAGATTGCGTGTACCTAAAATTGAAATTATTTGTATAACCTATATATCGGTTTTACATTAAACTATCCCTTAATACTGAAAGGAGTTCTTCATTATTTGCACTGTCATTGTAAACGAGCCAGTGTACCTAAATTCCTAGCTAGACTTGTATACCCAAATTGCTCCCTAGCTATACCAAATATTTCTCTCGCAACAGTATTTGTCTATTTGCTCGAACTTCCATCATTAGTGGCAGTCTAAATCATTCACTTTGTGAAGCCAGACTCCCAGTCTACGAAGTATAACTCGATCTAAACTTGTTAGTACCTAACCTAGCTGTACGCAATCAGTTCGGAGTAGGTCGGGGCACATCGGCTATCTTCGGAAGTCCGAATAGGAAGCACGTCGGATGTTATAGATATGTCTGTGTTCGATCGTCTGGTATATTTTGATGAGTTGCAGTTTCATATTTTGGGGTAGAAGATTATTAATATGATATTGTGGTTTGCTAGGTTATTTCTAAGCAAATATTTAAATGTCTTTGTTACTAATGGCTAGTTCAAAAGTTACAGATAGTTCTAGATAGCTACCTGATATGTAATGCCATAGAAATGTTTTTGATTTTGACTTCTTTTCTATGGCATTATCTGTTATATAGAAGTCCTTATTTAACGTGCCTGAAATTGCCTCTAACTCTAATAAATTTAAATAAAGCAATAAAATTAGATATGAATATTATTTTCAGTAATAAAAATACATTTGTTTACTTAATTAATTGTATCTGTAATGGTAGAAGATTGTCCTCTTCTGATTGAAGTAGTCTTAGTTGATAATCGCTTTGTCTTATAAAGCATTAATAATTAAATTAAAACTTAGTTTACATCAAGTTGCTAAGTCTTAACTGTTTCACTTAATTTGAATTAAAGTATTTGACTCTTTGATTTCAGAATTAATTGGCTTTCATTTAGATTACATTTGAATAAAGGATAAACTACTTTGGTTTAATTCTTTGAATCTTGATATCTTGATAGAACTAAAAGATTAGGTTCGAATTAACCCTTCGAGCGTCTTAAGTTGCACAGTGCGACATAAGGAAAATGTTTAAAAAATCATTAAAAATATAGCATAAGACATTTGGAGAAAAAATGCTCCAAATGTCTTAGGTCGCACGTATGTCCGAAATATGTCATTTTTTGTTGTGCCATTAATATAGTAGAAGTATTTTTTTTATGTCGCACTGTGTTTCTTCAGACACTCGAAGGGTTAAGAAGATTAATTACATGATTACTTAATTGTAAATTTAAACACAATAAAGCGGCCACAATAATATTAGATAGCTTTATTCTTAGTGTTGTGATATTTTTTTATCGTTATTTTTTTTAATAGCCATGCTATTCTAGATGCAATAAAATAATTATTGTCTGTAACAATATCAGTACAGTCGAAGTAGCATATTGTCTTAGCCAATGGTGGATTTAAATAACATATTTCCCTAACTTATGACATGGTGCTTCGCCTCATGTCAAGATTCTTTCTCTGGTAAACAAATACGCAGAATAAGTTATTGAAACTGAATTGATCAAATTCTTCCATTTCTAGATCTTTCTATTTAGTTCAAAAGATTCCAATGCAGATAACGAAATCTTCTTTATATATTTATGCACTTCCAAACAGTCTTTACAAATCCATTACAAAAATTTCAAGTGTAGTAACATGATTCCTCAAAGGCGCAGCAATTTTACGCTTTTGTTAGAGAAAATTCGACTCTATTGTGTTTGTAATAAGACCTAGTATGCTGTGGATATGTGCTACGATGTTTCGATGCAAAGAGCATGTTAAATATAAACAAGCACCTGCATTTACTCGCTAGTGACGGGAATGAGGTGAAAATTCTACTATAGAAATTATTTTGCTTTTTCTTGTCCCAAATATTGACCAAGTCGTAGCTAAGTGGCCTAACACTGCACAACATGCTATAGCGCATATTTATTTATATTGTTAGGTCATAGATACGATAGATGGCCAAATTTGACACATCCTGTAAGTAGTTGCATTATAGAACATAATACACGAGCAATGATCTCAACTATACCTGACAAACAAGATTACAAATTACTCTCTGCGCCCAAACACTTGCATTGAAATTGAAATTCGAAAAGCCCTCGAACACGCTCCTAAATCTCTGTCGACATCGAATAATATTCGCACAGAATTATTAGCTATCCCATCACTAAAACGATTTGGTGCCAACGGCAGGCAATCGGTTGGCACTTACCCCCGATTTGAGAACCTTCAGTCTGCAATGTCTGGCGTGAAATATTGTGTAAGGCTAAGATTTGGCAAAGGTACCGTATATCGGGTTATACTGTATTTTGTTGGAAGATTTGGCACACCTGTTTTATAGAAAAGGGGGTTGGTATTTTGAGTAATAGTTGTGGTATTTTGGGTGGTCGACTAATAACAACAGGTTTTTGGAATACCTATATTCTGTTATTGACAGGTTCTGTTCAAAGAATGGACAGACTGTGATGAAACAATCTAACTGTGTTGTCTGTTGTAGATGGCGTTGCGTAGATTTTGATTGCCACGAAAAAATAACCCATTAAAAACGCAGTTTCAATTAAATTCGAAAATATTTCAATTATTACATTTTGATAAAAATAAATCATCAATGATATATAATGTTTTAAATCTCAGCTTCAGACAGAAACTTCAGTGATAGTTTATGCTGAAGTACATCCGGCATCCAAGCAGGTAGAATCGCGTCATAAATTCGCACAGTATTTCAACTTCATACATATTTCAGGTAGCACATGAAGAGTAAGTTATGTACCTTCTTCCGTATGGTGAATTGGTTTGTTTGTTCAATATTTTAAGCAACCTTTTGTAACCTGTAAGGTTACACTTGCACCTTGTACCCTTCCTCAAAAGGATAGAGGAAGAAGAATCTTCAGGAAAAGTGACCCCACCACCAAATGGAGTACACAGCAATAAATGTAAGAAGATATTATTTGCTTTGGTGGGCATTTAATGTAACTGGAGAACACTGAAGGTTTAGACAGGCCATATCAAGTTTCCGATATAATAATGGAGACTATGAGAAACTAGTTGCACTAAATTTATTTTGAAATCGTCTAGGCTGTTATTTCAAAATCTATGACAGTCGTTACGGGTAGTCAGAAGTTAGCAGCAGTCTTACCAAGAGTAGCCCAGGTAACGAGGTTAAAGAAGTCAGATAATAATGGTACTTACTGCCCCTAAGACTAAGGTATTACAAAGTTATTGGTCACTAGGTTAGTAAATACTGTAAACAAAAAGTGTGGCCAAAAGACCAGCGAAGATACATTTAATTACTGAAACTAAATTCAACGTCATAGGTTATAATGGTACGATTCTGGTGATTAATGATGCGGGTTATTTTGTAATTAACTGGCACAGCACCTTGCTTTTGACATGTAAATGTTGTATGATGATGATAAACGATGTCTGCCGTTTATGTTTAATATCTGAGGTATGGGAAACAAAGGGGGTTGTTCGAGGAAATGCTATCGTTTATTTGCGTATACCCGTGCTTTGGATGTAATTAAATATTATTTGTTCTTCACCAGTTCTTTCTTACCAAGGGTTTAATCTATGCTCATGATTTTTTAAGGAAGTCCTCTTAACTTAGTGTTGGTCTAAAAATACTATTGTTTAAACTTTTTCTTATTGTATTTTATTGTACAGATGACAGTAGGTCAACGTATACGAATCTGTTAAATTTTACCAATCAAATATTAACCTACCGCCATTGCGATAAGATTGAAAATCTATTGCAGAAATTTGACAGATTGTGGTAACTTGATGTGTTGTCGTCAGTACATATGTACATCAGCACATCAGCCTAACACAATCTGTCAAATTTCTTTAATATTTTCAACCTTATTACAATAGTGGAAGGTTAATGCTCGATTGGTAAAATTTGTCGGTTTCGGGTAGGTCAATCTGTTGCTTAAGAGCGGTTTCACACTGGCTGATCTCGGTTACGCTACTCGCGATAAAAATCGCAACCAGTTTGAAAGCGCTATAAAGGATTATAAAACGTATCAATAAAAGTGCTATATAGATAGAAAAAATACTTTTTTCATTTCGTACGAGCATTAACGAGAAACAGTCTAAGGAGTTTGTAATATAATATTTTTAATGCAAGCCGCTCTTAGCCTAGTTCTCTCACAAAGAAAGGCACTATATTTAGCAATGGGCGTATGATTCCATCATCATCTGCCTAGCCTTTTCCCAACTATTTTGGGGTCGGCTTCCAGTCTAACCGGATGCAGCTGAGAACCAGTGTTTTACATGGAGCGACTGCTATCTGACCTCCACAACCCAGTTACCTGGGCAATCTGGCACCCCTTGGTAAGACTGGTTGTCAGACTTTCTGGCTTTGACTACCCGTAACGACTGCCAAAGATGTTCAAATGACAGCCGGGACCCACTGTTTATCGTGCCTTCCGAAACACGGAAGAACTGTTATGAAAAGATGGTCAACCATCCACGGACCGACCGCGTCAAGCGTTGCTTAACCTTATGATCGATCGATCCGCGCGGCTTTGACTTAGCCACGAGCTCTTGGGCAATGGGCGTATGATTGCTAGTATTAATCTTTTTTATAGCCTACGTTGTGTTGTGAGCTAGGAAAATTATTTGTTTTTTTCTTTGTAGTGTTAATCATCGTTGAAGCAAAATAAATTGTATTTATGTGGTGGAAAGTGGTACTCCAGAAAAAATGAACGTTATTTCTACTAGATTTTTCCATATACTATTCTCCATTATTTAGGTCCTTCACAACGTTTTAATATTTTTTGTAAAAATCTTATAATTTTTCTTCAGCAAACATTTTGAACTGCCGTCTCATGCATTTCATTCACGTCTGTAAAGACCGCGCCTCTGTATATGTATAAAAACCTCTCTCAATATGTATGGGTAATAATGGGCTATCTAACGCTGAAAGAACTATTCAAATCAGGCTAGTCATTCATGAGATTAGCACGTTGTACAAAAAAACTCTTCAACTTTAGAAAGTTATTTTTATTCGTTTTATTATAGTTATTTAGAGCTATTTTTATTCGTTACCGTTACCATACCGACCTCACACTAACAGCAACGAATAACTTCATTAACTGTACTTAATAATTAATTAACATTAAACATAAACAAAAACAAAGTAACTAACATTCTTGGAGCACCCACTCGTTACAGTTTATAATTAGTTCTAAAGCTCAGGAAAACGAATGCCTCTCTAACATCTTAGCTTTCTGTATATTTTAATTCCTTTTGAAATTAATATTCTTGGTTTTATGTTAGTTTTGTCCTGTTTTGTTTACAATTTAATTTAATTTATACACTCTTAATTAAGTGTTTCAAGAGTTTTTTCTGTATACCGTGTTTTTGTTCTCAGCAATGTAATAATGAATGAAATAATATTGAAGTTTAATCTTCATTTTTAATTTGAGTCGACCACAGACAAAATAAATAGTCTGTGAAATGGACAAACACTTTTGTAGGGACAACAAATTAAACGAAGACATTTTACAGCTGGAAGAATTTTACAGAAAATTAGCTAAAGAAAATTGTGTTGTTGTTTTTTAATTCTGGAAATACTCTTGTTTTAATTTAATATATTAAGATTCTTCATGCACGACAGTTGATGACGCTGTATAATTTATGAAGGTTTAAAGTCTTATCTATTCTATATATATAATAAATCTGTAGAAGGGTCAATTCTGTACATTGAAAATATTGAAAAAATTAATAGCAATAACTGGATCGATACCAAACCCAAATAAGTGATTAAAAAATTTTTTGTCTGTCTGTCTGTATGTTCAGGCGTCACGTGAAAACTAACGGTTCAATTTCGATGAAACTTGGTATAATTATACCTTATTATCCTGGGCATAAAATGGGATATTTTTCATCACGCTACAATCAATAGGAGTAGAGTAGTGAAGGGAAATGTTGGGAAAACGCACTGTCGCTGGCATAAGCGACATGATCCGCGAACGAAGTCGCTGGCAGAAGCTAGTAATACATATATTGATATAACTTTTTATTCTTGTAAGAGTCCCCTCTGTTGTCCGAGTATATGGGTCAATAATGTATTTTAAGCTTTGGTGTTAATCAGCCTTGAACAGACGTGATCTATTCTCATCACTTTACCTGTATTAAAGCCAGTATCGACAGAGTATTAGGCTGGTATTAGGTAATACATTCTTATGCTTTCTCCGTATAAAAAGAAGCTAAATCGAATGATTATTTATTTTCTACCGTCTAATCATCTCAACTCTTTGTAAAGGTCGAACCAGTTAAGCGTCAAGCCAGTTACATTACATTTTACATACATTTTACTTAAAACTTATTATAAAAAGTATAAGTACTCAAAAATTTTACATTAATTTATTATGGTTGTAGAGTTAAGTACGTCACGGAGTATTCTTAGTTCGAACAGAAGTATTTCCTACCTTTGTATAGAGCAGAGGATGTCAGTAGGCCTGAAGACCAGCGCGAAGGTGACGAGGTAGCACATCAGGATACCAGCAAGCAGTACATAGGATAGTTCCCTGCCGCTGGCTCGGACCACTGGAGTGGAACTGTGGCGCACCCATACACCACATACAAAGCTGTTGAAGAGAACATTATATTAGCATCATTTTGAGGAGCAGTTGCAGGTAAAGTTCTAGATAGCTATCTGACAGATAATGTCATATAAATGTTTTTAATTTTGACTATTTTCTTATGGCGTTATCTGTCAGATAAAGGCCCTAAACTTGCATAATATGAAGGACGTCATTTCAGACCCTGCATATCAGATGAAGATGAAACAGTTGAAATTGACGTTTAGCAAAGAATGGGTGTTTCAATGCTCCCGCTTTGTCTTAGGGGAGACTAATGCCTAAAATTGTGACACGGCAGATAATGGTTGAGGGAGAAGAACATAAATATCAAAACACGGAATATTCTTCCATATTCTTCAAAAATATTCGATTATAATTTGCCTTATCCATTCAAGCTTGTAAGTGTGACAGTCTTCAACAAAATTAATTTGTTCCATGAACAGAAGGCATGAAATTGGTACAGGACATAAGATATTAACTTCGTCACAAATGCTGGCAGGAAATGAATTCCATCAATGCCATCATAATCCATCATTTAATGAAACGATTCTAATTCTCATCACGTGCCGTTTCGAAATTGTATGGATCAATTTTGAATTCTTTCCTCCCGATTGCTTTTTGTAAATCATGAATGTTAACTGTTATGAATGCTAACGACGTTATTTTTGTAATGTTATCTTCATTTTGATGAATTGTTTCATTCATTCTGTGAGGCTGAATAATTCAAGCTAGCAGGTGATGGATTACTGTAGACTTTGGGCCTTTAGTTTGGCGGAGACGCCCCGCTTGTTTTGGAATCGTAAACATGATTACAATAACTGCCATCCCAAAATCTCAATTTTATTTTTATTCTTGTAGAATTACAAAATATTATATTTTTTACTATCTACAGCCACTTATCTGGCTATGCCCTAACAGTACAATGATCCAAGGCATCTAACTTTACAAGGAAAAGTCTTAATTTTCTGTAAGTATACAATGGAAACATTACTTTGAAGGTACGATTGATTGTTAAATACTTTTACTTGAAGTGAGACAAAAAAATTGTGATAAGTGTAAAATAGACTTCATCAAACCATGAATATTGCGTCTTCAATTTGACTAATTTTCAAATATCATTCAATTAATTATGAATAATAATACAATTTGGCGAACGTTCTCGAAGTTTGTCAGAATTCCTAGACTGCGCTCCTAATCCAAACTCCGTGCAACTCGGTGACAAACATAACAGCTGACTGCTGCAAATGTTGGATGGCAAAACCGAGTTTTGGACTGCTGTTTAAACAAAACTATATTATAACTAGTTCCTAAACGGATAATCCGGGTAAATAAATTTGCTTTGAAAGTATTTTTTTCTAACTGCTACACCTATTAGTGTTCATTTATATGCAACGTGTAAGCTTGCCGAATTTAGTACTAAATCAAAGTATGTACCAAATTATGTAAATAACAGCTACCTACCTACTTCCAGATTTACAATATTTATACGGATTCTCGTTCCAAATTTTATTGACAAAGGGAATTGCTTACAATTTGATTTGCATATCAAAATGGGGATTTTCATCAATTCGTAGCAACTTTACATAATACAATACTGTCGGTATCAATTCCTGATTTTTAGAAACAGTATATTGGATTTGGACGAACAATACTTGGAAAAATTGGACGGGTACAGCTGACTTGAGAGTGGCTCTTTTTTTCTAAGAGCGCTGTCATACTAGCTGATTTTGTCGCGCGCATAAGCTCTGTTTTTCAATGCGCGACAGATTCTGAGCGGAAAAAATCTGCCACGCGTAATTTTTCGCACTGGTAGTTGTCAATTATTATTTGCTAAACGCCCGTTTATGGAAAATAAACTAGTGTTAAAGCGATGCAAGTCGCCGTCTTAGAGTGAAAACCTCGGAAATGCTATTTTTTATCAGTATTTTTTATTGCATTTCTAGGCAGGAATCTTCGCCACATATACTCGTATGCTACTTTTTTCTCTTGAAAAGTTAAGTTTTTCACACTTGGAGGTTTTTACTCTAAGACGACAAAAGCACAGTTTTTTTTATTTCTGATTAATATTTTTCTATCGTGTTCAAAGATCATATAGTCCTTTGCTAGAATGGTTATTTCTTTTTCCATAGTTTGTACTCACGCTGTCAGCAGTATTCCAACTGATGAGAAAGACATGGCTCCGATAGCCCAGGCGGAGTCAGGCCGCAGATAGGCCTCGGGGATGGGACGGCATTCAGTCTTGGTGGGGTT
>NWSH02000525.1:10497038-10512134 GCA_002382865.2 Heliothis virescens | reverse complement strand
GTTATAGTATCATCGACGTAAAAAAGCGTACGAAATTTGAAGAGTTCTCTCAATTTCTCCAGGATCCCATCATCAGATCCTGGTCTCCTTACCATGGGACCACCTGTGAAGAACACCCTTTCAAACAAAAAAAGAATTTTGAATATCGGTCCAGCCATCTTCGAGTAATCGGTGAACATACATAAAAAAAAAAAAAAGATACGGTCGAATTGAGAACCTCCTCCTTTTTGGGAAGTCGGTAAAAATTGGACGGGTACAGCTGACTTGAGAGTGGCCCTTTTCTAAGAGCGCTGTCACACTAGCTGATTTTGTCGCGCGCATACGCTCTGTTTTTCAATGCGTGACAGATTCTGAACGGAAAAAATCTGTCACGCGTAATTTTTCGCAATGGTAGTTGTCAATTATTATTTGATAGACGGATTATGGAAAATAAACTAGTGTGAAAGCGATGCAAGTCGTCGTCTTAGAGTGTAAACCTCGGCAATGCATTTTTTTTATTGCATTTCTAGGCAGGAAATACTCGTATGCTACTTTTTCTCCTGAAAAGTTAAGTTTTTCACACTTGGAGGTTTTCACTCTAAGACGACGAAGCACAGTTTTTTTTTTCTATCCTGTTAAAAAATCATGTATTCCTTTGCTAGAATGGTTATTTCTTTATCCAAAGTTTTTACTCACGCTGTCAGCAGTATTCCAACTGATGAGAAAGACATGGCTCCGATAGCCCAGGCGGAGTCAGGCCGCAGATAGGCCTCGGGGATGGGACGGCATTCAGTCTTGGTGGGGTTTGGTAGGGTCCCCCGAGGGCATACTGTGCACTGGGTCTCTTCTATCGATCTTATCTAGGATTAAAATGTTATAAAATTAGTTTGCGAAAATTAGGCATAGTAAGGTGATTCTCTTGAGATTTAGGGCCTGTTCAGTGGTTCCAGATAAAGTTATAGATAGCTTTTTCATATGATAGAAAAGTAGTCTAAATTAAAAACATTTCTATAGCATCATTTGTCGGATAGCTATCTAGTGCCTTATGTGGAACCTGTAAAAATGTCCATTACTGTTACAAACTTCGCTTTGAAAGGAACGGTGATTGCGTGTATTGTCAATTAACTATGCAAGTATACCTAGTCTATTTAATATTGATATTCAAAGGTAGAAGTTCGTAGTAATTTTGAGTATTCGTATTTTTATGGTGCTAAGGGTTCTTTCCATATTTGTTGAGCAGTTGGATTTTTTTCTAAAAAGATGTTCCCTACAAAATAGAGACTTCAACCTTAATGCAACAATCTACGGTGGAATGGTTCGTTCAAATGCAAATAGAAAATACTTAGTATTATTACATTAAGTGGTTCACCACGGTATCAGGAACTGCCGGATGGCGCGGACGAGTATTTCCGTACTCGTGGCGTTGTCGGGCAGTCGTAAGTATTTATTGTAGGTAGTTTTTATTTTATGTCTATATTCACACTAGGTAAACTAAAATATGTAGTAGGTGAGGAGCCTCGTGTAATTATTCGACCTTTTCGATCTTGTACCTACTTCATTGGTAAGGAAAACACCATACAATCAGAGAATTCTTTAAACACTTTTTAAGTACGTTTAAAGTAGATTGGTCGATTTAACTTTAAAAATAAACCTAAGAATAAATTTTAACCTTCGTTAAAGTTAAATCGAGCGACGGGCGATTTGCTGAATACCAAGTCAGGTGGCGACCCTTGGGGAGCCGTGGGAGGCCTTTGTACAGTAGACGTTTTTCGGCTACACTATGGGAAACTTTTTTTTGAGGTGGTAGGTAGGTACCTCATACTGCGTGCAGTTGAAGCAGTGCCAGCAGCAGCTCTCGCCCTCCACGTACTGCTTGGCCTGGCCCAGCTCGCACTCCGCGCTGCACACCGACTCCGGCGGGTGCCGCTCGCCCCACTTAAACTGTATCTCTGGTAGGAACAAACATATTTGTATCAGGTAAGTAGTATAAGGTAAGGAGAAGCTAGAAGCAGTTGTTGTTGTAGCTGATGGTCTGCAGGAAAAAGGAACTAGTTTATCAAGAACTATGAGCTTTGATACATGGATCTGTTTCAAATCATTAGNCGGGAACAAATATAATATTTTTGTCAGGTAAGTGGAAAAGCTAGAAGTAGTTGTTGGCCGTTTAGGCCAGCATAAAGGGACTTGCTATGAGTCTTGAAACATGGATCTGTTTCAAATCATTAAAAAAATATAAAATTAATTGCTAATATTGCGATGAAAGTTGGTAGAAGATGATGGACATTCTCTTTGTGAAATAAATAACACAGCATGTCCTCGATTTATTGCTTCTCAGCTTTTTGTAACTATCTCGCGAGCTGTCTTAAAACAACTTAGTTTCAGATACGGCAGTGCCGATGTAGAAGACAAACTTAAACCTACATCAGCAAAAATATTTCTCGCAAACGTCAGCATGGGAGCGCTTGCAGAAAATTAAAAAGGTGAGATTCCAACAACGTGCAACACTGCGACGTGCGACACACAAACGTATCTTCTGGTCTACTTGCTCTAACAAAAAGTTACAAGTCGCTTTCAAACATTTCTAAAATGTCCGTCAAATTGTAACCTTTGTGTGCACACACGGCTAGTATAGCTGTAGAATCTCGTCAACAGTAAAAAAATTATGAAGATCGCTAGCGGTTTCACCCACGTCCCGAATAAAAAGTAGCCTATAGTAACCTTCCAGGATAAATGGGCTATCTAATAGCGCTAATCTCAGGAACTACTGATCTGATTTTCAAACCTGAATTTACCGCGTTTAACCAAACCAACTCTTCAGCTTTATAATATTAGTATAGATATAAAGCCTTCTCACCATCTATATTCAGTTCTAATTCTCCGTCTAGGTACTGGCCCACGTTGACCCATCGATACGTGCCCTTCTTTATTTGCTTGAAGTGTAAGATGTTGTAGCGAGCGGGACCGTCGCCATTGCTGTCGAAATGGAACCGGTCTCCGCTCAGACCTTGGGAAAGATACACAGTATTGTAGACAAAAATATAAGTTTTTGACTGGCTTTGATTTTGATACAGCTGTAAAACTTGATCCAGAGGAAATAAGTTTTTAAGTTACCTAGCTGTGGATATTTTATTTTTGTATAATTATAAAGTTAAAAGCAGCTTCCTTTTATTCAAAAAACCAGTAAAGTTTCAGAAGACATGAATAGGAAGGCACTGTACCAGTTAGCCATGCATACAAAGCCGAGAGCGTGTCGTCTAAAGAAACCTTCATGTAAGCTGTTTTAAATCTTTAGAAAAGTTTTTAATTAAGCCACTCTTAAGAAAACTCTTACATGTTGCAGGCTCCACTGTTAACCATTTTGCTGTAGTGCTCAAGAACTTCACGCACCCGGATAAAAGCAATTTTGTATATATTTTTATACTTAAATTGTTTTGTACAAAATTGTGCTGTTTAGTTGCAATCACAATAGCCCCTTCATTTTTGGTTGATTGTCCATAATTTCCTCAGCTGAAGTCCACAGGAAGGTTTTTAGGATCCAGGATAGGATAAGACTTACCTGTAAAGTGGACCTTTCTAAGATACCGCAGCAGATCAGCTCCACTGGCTGGCCTCATAGCGTCACACAGCCCCTCCCGCCTCCCGCACACCGCAGCGTGCATGTCCCTGGTGAAAAAAATAATATTTAATATTTTTGATAAGTCTAGTGACCTCGATGTTGTTCTTTCTTTGGTTTAACAGGTAAGAAAATGTTTTGAATCATTATATCAAAAGACTTTCATTAGCAATATAGATTGATGTGGGGGACAGAAAACCCAAGTGGTCAAAGATACATGTATGTACCATTGAAAACGAATCAAGTTATGTTTATTTGTTGTAATGAAAAGTGCAAATTTTAATTGCATAACCAAAATTACCATAAAGTGGTCAGCCGCAACAAAAAATTTTGGCAACCATCCAAAAAGTCAAAACTTTCGAATTGAATATCCACATTCATTATTTTCACAGACAATCTGGTATTTCCAGCGTTTCTCAAAGCTTCTGTATGACGAAATGAGAACGTTTTGTGTGGGCTGAATGCATTGAGGTCGGACGCATAATGCGCTCTTTAAAAACTGCATTTGAGCCACAGAGCGCGGTTTTGTTAAGACGGCTCATTTTTGACTGCAGTTTCACTGAGGAAGACAAAGATTTTTTTGCTTTTTAATGCTTTCCAATTAACGGTTTGTGTCCTCTGTGCTATGTAGCATAGTCATCATAACATAAAATAGATGTTTAAAAGTACAATCCCCTTAAATGTAAAGAAAAATACAATTCTTAGAGCCCTCGGAAACTGCAGGCAGACTAATCTGACAACCGATAGTTTATTTTAAATGTTATCATGAATCTAATCAAACCTTCAATTTTTTTTGATACTGGCTGGATATGGATACGTGATCAGAAGTAGCAACAGACAAACTTTTAGTGTGCAGCTCTTAATAAAACATAGCAAGAAAAATTTTGTTAGGGAGGAATTTTCCAAGGAACATTATAGGCATATAATTACGTAATTGGTGACTAAAATAACAGGTTACTATAGTATTAAAAATAAAACCCTACAATTTTCCACCAAATAATAGCATTTACCGAATCACAATTCATCATTGCCAACAAAACTAGATTAATAACGCGACTTTCCTTGTTATCTGAATTGAAATCTTTAGCTTTCCCGAGGCGATACTTTGTTCTATTATTATAAAGTAATATTGATTGAGTAACACTATTAAACCGAATGATTTATGTTATTCAAAGAAAGGTATTTATATATTTTGTTTCTTATTTTATACTACTAAGCTTCTAATTTGGTAACTACTTCTTCTTTTTTTTATTCTGTTTGATATTTGATATTTTTCTATAAAGAGAGAACACAAAATAAAAAACATTTAATAAATACGATAAAAGTAAACTGCACATAATTACTTATTATAGACCAAACAAAAGTAAATATATCCGAATATAAAATTCACATGAATTGCTGAACGATTTCCCTGAAATTCATTAACAAATTGAACTAAAATCGAAAAACAGAACGAAGTAAACGAAGTAGGCACCATTTCGTATATTCTTATTACTATCTACAAATGAAGTTATCTAGGGAATTCGAGTCGGTTATACCTTTTTCTTTATAGTTTGTTTGTTTTTGTTTATTTTTTTTCTCAGAATTCTCGTTGTTAGGAAACTTCTAGTAGACCTAGTTTGCGAACTAACAAACCGATAAATGAATAGTTTATTCTAACTGATGAAGATAAATCTTTATTTTGTGATAGATGAATTCAGAGAAGTTACTACAAAAAAGAGGCCAGTGTAGAGAAAAAAATGTAGATACAATCATTGCAATGATTTTTTTTATCTGTACGCAATGAAAACGTACAAACTCACCCGGCTTATGACGCGTCGCGTCCGTGTGAACCGGTTTGTACTGGATTATTATTACGGCTTGAAGCGCGGGCCAGTACTACCGTAGGTTATCCACCAACGTCAGATAGGGATTGATTTTTGCAGTAGAAATATAGAACACACTGATAGCAACAATACAACGCAAACTTCTTACAAAAAAAGTCAGTTCTTCTTAAAAAGTCAGTCAGAAAACCCTAGTAAGAACGTTATAAAAAATCAGCCCGATTATCTGTCCTAAAAAGTTTGACGTAGGCGGGCAGCCTTATTCAGTTGTCTATAGCATCCAAGTATATAGTCGTTAATAGATACAATGTCTTTAATTACAAACAAGGAAATTCCGGATTAATTCCTATTGCGATTGGCTCGGGGGCTGCACAGTACGGTACCTTTAGGAGGACGCGATTATTTCCCGGGGATCAGCCCAGCTTAACCCAACTATGTATCTGATAATTAAACCATTTGCTGAACTGCGCTTGGTATATAACTGCTGGCTATGTACGGTTGTTTGTTAATTAAAAAGAGAGCCCAATAAATATGAGATTAAAGAAATTATAGTATCCCAAATTCTTTAGTGAAGCAAGCAAATATTCGAGTTTTTTAATATCACAAACTAAATATTGTTACTACTTTACAGCCATATTTTTAACACCAATTCCCATCGATATCAATATTCGTCACAAAATTTTCTTCCTACCTAGCTCACGAAGCCAATCCTCAGAAGGAACTTTCTAGAACCACAACAGACGTCTTTACACCGCCATTCCTATTCAGGTGGGTCCATAATGGTTTCTATTGACGCGCCGGTTCCAGCTCCGTCCTTTCTTCAAGCGCAGGTGTAGGGTCTATAGACGATCCCTGTAGTCAGCCCATTCAGCTCCCTTCGTTCACTGGTTGGCNATAACTGCTGGCTATGTACCGTTGTTTGTTAATTAAAAATGAGAGCCCAATAAATATGAGATTAAAGAAATTAAAGTATCCCAAATTATTTAGTGAAGCAAGCAAATATTCGAGTTTTTTAATATCACAAACTAAGTATTTTCACTACTTTACAGCCATATTTTTTTTAACACCAATTTCCATCGATATCAAAATTCGTCACAAAATTTTCTTTCTACCTAGCTCACGAAGCCAATCCTCAGAAGGAACTTTCTAGAACCACAACAGACGTCTTTACACCGCCATTCCTATTCAGGTGGGCCCATAATGGTTTCTATTGACGCGCCGGTTCCAGCTCCGTCCTTTCTTCAAGCGCAGGTGTAGGGTCTATAGACGATCCCTGTAGTCAGGCTATTCAGCTCCCTTCGTTCACTGGTTGGCTGTTTTGTCGCCTTTTAAAAGGTAGCCTTTTGATTGGAGTGTGGTATTGTATGTATTTTGAATGTTTGACTTGAGGAGACTGGTTGGTTTGAGGATTTAAAAGGTGGTACTGTTTTTAGTGATGTTAATTAGACAAGTTTTTGTTTGTTGTACAGGTTTGTTATAAGATTTCCTTCTTATCAAATTGTAGGTAACTCTTGTGCTCTTAAACTAAGAACATTTAGTTAATAGATAAACCGTGTACTAAATCCTACTGTATTGTATGTATATTTGTTGGTTTTCACGCATAAAATACTGGACACATTTTGATGAACTAGCAGTAATATCGGTAATATATAAGAATAACATATAGGCTTTTTTGCCGGGTATGGGAAGTAATTCCCTCGGAAAGCGGGTAAAACTAGTTAGTCGTAAATGACATACGAGTAGCAGAAGATTGTATTTGACAGTAAGCACGGTAGTTAATTTGAAACGACACAAAAACAAACTTCATACATAAGCAAGTTATGCTACAAACAAAAGCTTTCTTCCATTAGTTTGTTTGTAACACCTACAGCTTTAGCAAGTCCAAAGTTGTCTGTCTGTAATTGAATCTACAGTAATGTGGTCGCTGTCCACTAAGAGCTCTTGTTTTGTTTCCACAGCTCGACTGTAATGGACCGTGACAATGTGTCTTTACCCTAAAATTGTTGGAGGCGTTAATGGAACTCTGTTCCGGGATGATTAAAACTTATTTCCTTGCTATTTTCCTGTTGTATATTCTTTATGTTTTCTCTTACATTTAAAAGGTGTAAAAAGGTTGGTTTTTATTTTGTTGTTGCCAGCCTCTTGGGTATGCTGCCAGTGGGCGATGAGGAAGTTTTTAACGCCATATTTTAAATGTTATTTCTATTTAGGGTACAAGTGGAAGCGTAGAACACAGTTATATGTGGATGTTATTAGAATAACAGTTTGATATTTTTATTTAATTACTATTGCACAGCTTAATGGTGACTGGGTTTTTATCAGAATCGACATCGGCGAACGGAACGAACTTTAAAAATCCTCCAATCGGTGAGTAATGTGCATACACCATAATTAATCGAGTTGAAATTTCGTAAGACCAACTTGCAAAAAAGTTGTTTATGATCAAGTAACTTTTCAATAACATAAAAGGGCTCATTGCAGTACCGTGAAACTTCAAATATCGGTTGATTTCACTTTCCCTCCGGTGCAGCGATACATGAAACTTTGAATTTAGGTTTTTGGTTCATTTGACTCTCATATGGCTTTGCTTCGATTGAATTATATTGGCTTTGTGGTTCCTATCAAAAGCACAAACCGGCAGTTCCCTTTGATAGTGCGACATAACCACGGGTTTGCGGTTTTGGCTTCGAAAATGTGACGGCATAGTGTTCGCTTCCTTGTGCTTGTAAACCCCAATTTTAATGGATATCCTGAACACTTTGGATATTGCTCTATATGAAAATAAGTTTAGGTAAAACACGAATTTGGGTCAAACGAATAAAAATATTTTTGCTTTGCAAAACGAATCTTACAGGCTTGAGACTTGTCTCTGAAATAGAAATATGATGATTGCCACCCACGTGGAGTAACAGCACAAGAATATTATACATAACTTGATGCTTTCCATAAGCAAACCCCTAAAACCTTTTCAGCAAAATACGACAAAAACTACGTCTTCAACAGCCAAAGATTAAAATTCTTCCAACTCCTACAGACAAATCATCATGAAATAAGCGGGTAAACAAAAATGAGCAACATGAATACTCAGCTACATTCCCAGTATACTCGGTCCAGCTTGTTTTCTATTGGCTCGCTGCTCACTTATTGGCAATCTAAGCCGGAATGGATGCGGAGCCCCTTGTAGCTCCAGCAGCACAAATACTAGCTCGTTAGCGATCGAAATGTTCTTATACGAAGGCTATTTGTAGTTTACATCTGCACATTTGTAAGAGCTCCTAACTTTAATGGTCGTTCCCAATATTCTATCCATCTGTTGATTCGCTTACTAGAGATAGATACTTGACATAAGTCCTATGCCAGTAATGTCAAATTCCTATCTTTAGTAAGCAAAACAGCAGATAGATAGAATATTGGGAACGACCGTTGTTGGCTGATAGTTGATCGGGCTCATCAATCTTTGGAGATGAATGTAGTGTGTAGATTAGAACGGGGTATAAAAAGTTGATTACATTCACGAACTATCGATCTCGCATCTCACATGCAACAAAGTAAATAAGAGATGTCACACAACAAAATAATTGCTCGATTAAACGGCTCATAAAACGTAGCAAAACCAGTAGATAATCCCATGTCAATAATTCTCACAAACAACTGCTTTATAAAACCGCAAACACAAAACTACGAAAACTGGTGACACAGTTTGGATAGTGCCATTATTTTCTGTCACCAGTGATTCGTCGATATTTTTCACGTCACGTTACAAACATACATCACGAGACCCAAAAGAAAACAAACACGCCCAGAAAGTCAACGGAAATCGCTACAAAACATTAATCATTATATATTCGTTCTCCATACATCACCTCGAACAATGTGCCTTCGACCGAAGGGGGGATCTTCGAGCCCAGTTTAAGCGTGAGTGCATGTTTTGTTCTGAATCAGACCCTTTTTTATCAGAACGTCCCTTTTCTTGTCAATGTGCCATTCACCGCACCCTTTAAGGCTTAGGGTAAAAGACGGATAAGTAGCTGTAATGGATTCACTAATATGAAAATTAGGTCGTCCTTGCTTAGGGTCCGTGAATGCTTTAATAAGTGAAACTTGGACGAGGATTTTGTTTATAAAGAAGATATTTTTAGAAAATGTATAAAACGTTTAACCTTGTATGGTTTTCCATTCACTAGCAAAAGAAAAAAAGAAAATGCTGGAAATGTAGTTTCCATTACGGCTTAGAGACCACTGACAGCAAATGTTGCAAACTTTTAGCCGGCCGACAGTAGCCGACTATCGAACGACATAATGGAATCAAAATTATACATAACTTTCTTTGCCTGTACATTTTGCAGAGTAATTACAACTTACTAATTAAAGTAGTAAATTAATAGTACATTGTTTAAACTTAAGTATCTACTTCATGTATTCAGTAAATATCAGTCTATAGATATTCTCCAAGGTTCGAAAATACATCCGATCCCATCAAAATTCATTCAGCTTACCCCTCAAAGCGGAACAAACAGACAATATTCCTTTTGCATTTATATTAAGTACAGATTAGCAAGGATTCAAATACTCATCAGCTGGAAATGTCTCCTTTCAGCGATGTTCACAAATACTCGAAGGCNTGCATTGTGTGGTTTTTTATTCACTAGCAAAAGTAAAAAAAAAACTGGAAATGTAGTTTCCATTACGGCTTGGAGACCACTGACAGCAAATATTGCAAACTTTTAGCCGGCCGATAGTAGCCGACTATCGACCGACAGTTTAGACTGCATTGTGCGGCTTTTAATGGAATCCAAATTATACATAATTTTCTTTGTCTGTACATTTTGCAGAGTAATTATAACTTACTAATTACAGTAGTAGGTACATAAATAGTGCATTTCTTTAAACTTAAGTATCTATTTCATGTATTCAGTAAATATCAGTCTATATTCTCCAAGGTTCGAAAATACATCAGATCCTATCAAAATTCATTCAGCCAACCCCTCAAAGCGGAACAAACAGACAATATTCCTTTTGCATTTATATTAAGTACAGATTAGCGAGGATTCAAATACTCATCAGCTGGAAATGTCTCCTTTCAGCGATGTTCACAAATACTCGAAGGCATTGTGAAGTCGGAGGCACTTATCTGGTTTATTGCTCGAAGCCAAGTATGCCATAAAATTGGACGACACAGTTGACCTTCACGACTTGAAAAGGCATCGAAGGTTTAGTTTATTGGGATCGGTAAATAATGGGTTTTCTTTAATATACTGTTATTATCATCTTTTTATGTATCAAATATTTATTTTTGTATAATATACGGTGAATCTTTCTAGTTTCGTGAACTAGAAAGAAATTGCTTCCTTTTTGTAATGTTGAAGAGTGGGACAAGTTCTTTGAGAAAAGATTTAATTACAGTTGAACACAATTTGATTTTCTCTCGATTCATGTAACTGTATTACCATTAAAAAATCGTCTGTAATTTAAATTACACCACGGCAAGAAAAAAGCCGATGACTTACAAAAGTTTTCATAAAAGTGCAGCGTCGGCCAGCTTCTTAATTAACTCTTAGCGAGACAGTTAATTGTACCGCTCGAATTCTTTCTCCCCGCCGAGAAAATGGCGAAGCTATTAAGAAATGAAAAAAGGATTAAAGTTTGTCCGTTCCCCCTGAATAGCCAGTATCATGGCAGAGTTACTTTAACGAAAAATGTTTTAGATTAAAATAGTTTGAGATCCGCCCTAAATAGTGATGAGATTGCTAATTATAACTTTCTCCTTGCTTTCAGCGTCTTATTACACATTTAAATACAAATTAAGTTACAACGATAAGAACTTAAGACCATNAGTAAATAATGGGTTTTCTTTAATATACTGTTATTATCATCTTTTTATGTATCAAATATTCATTTTTGTAAAGTTGACGATGAATCTTATGAAACTTGCAAGAATTTCCTTCTTTATTTTTGTAATGTTCAAAAGTGAAACATTTTTTGTTGAGTATCTTCTTTGGGAAAAGACTTAATTACAGTTGAACACAATTTGATTTTCTCTCGATTCATGTAACTGTATTTCCATTAAAAACTCTTCTGTAATTTGAAGCCACACCACGGCAAGAAAAAAGCCGATGACTTACAAAAGTTTTCATAAAAGTGCAGCGTCAGCCAGCTTCTTAATTAACTCTTAGCGAGACAGTTAATTGTACCGCTCGAATTCTTTCTCCCGCCGAGAAAATGGCGAAGCTATTAAGAAATGAAAAAAGGATTAAAGTTTGTTCGTTCCCCCTGAATAGCCAGTATCATGGCGGAGTTACTTTAACGAAAAATGTTTTAGATTAAAATAGTTTGAGAACCGCCCTAAATAGTGATGAGATTGCTATTTATAACTTTCTCCTCACTTTCAGCGTCTTATTACACATTTAAATACAAATTAAGTTACAACGATAAGAACTTAAGACCATTTCAGATTTTTGTTAACATCTTTAGGATCTTCTTAATTAAAGTATCTCTTAAGCTGATTGTCAAAGTTATGGCCGTCTAAGCTGGTCAAATTAATTAACGAAACCTGACCGCAACGAGAACAAATTAGAAAGACTTCCCAGAGGATTACATTTAAATCAATGTTAGTAGGATCGCATGAAATTAATTCCATGCGATCCCAAGGCTGGCACCCTTTGGGCCCTCTAATTGATATGGGCCAGCTAGTTCATTTACATGACCTCAGAAAATTTGATTAAGGACCATTAAAGTAATACCGCTTTCGTCGAATTGGGTTTATGAGAGTAAGCTCACTATGCCATATGAATTATTTATCCGTTTGAAAATTCTGGGATTAACAGTTTAGGGAGGTACTCTTTTGGGGTCGTTGTTAGTAATTATGTTTTAGAGCTTTGAGATACATTTTTAATAGATTTAATTTGGAGGAGATATGTTTGTGCTTTTAGTATTTACGAGTAATTTGATCACGTATTTTAAATATGGAGCCTTTGAGGTGGTAGTCGGGCCATTTCTAAAGTTTCACAGCAAAATTAAGTTACGCATTCCTTAACAAATTTGGACAAATATTTACTGAAAGTTAATCAAATCATCTATTTCCAAAACATATACCAAACATTTCCACATACTTTTCATTCAATATTTTCAATAAAACCTAGCTTTTCAGTACATTTCAATATTAGGTACCGCGTTATTGAACCATGTCAGCGCTTATAATACCGTGAAATGTTTTGCAGCTAACAATACCATCTGCAGCTATATTCGTTTCAGTTTCAACATCAACTCCGCCAATATCCAGTTGGGATCAAATGAAAAATGCCAAGTATTGCATATGCATGCAATATTGAACCCGATAGCAATGTCTCCGATATGCTGTTGGCGGTAAAGCAATCTGTTTAAGGATTATTTCAATATGGAATATGGGATCTTATAAAGTGTAAAATGACATAAATAAAATCGAAACCATCCTCTCTACTAAATTGTATCTGCCCAGTATAAATTCATAAAAAATCAATAGCTATAATGAAAATAAATATACTTTCTGTATGTCTTTCCTTTTACGAGTATGTGAATAATCCAAGTGCCATGATTTCAAAATAACTCATAAAACGAGTACTACCCAGTTTTATTGCAGAAGTGTAAAATATTAGTTTTATGTACAGTCATATCCACAGTCATTCAGTTATAATGTATGAACATAGTCTTTCAGACTTGAAAGCTTATTTAATAAGTACTCACATAAATTTTCTATTTGCAAGAAGGGTATTTATTCATTTATAATATACATATTTACATTTATTATCTTAATCTTTTATTCTTATATACAGAGCTAAAACCTAATATAGTTGCAAGAAGAGTTTTTCATCTATCCTTGAAGACTATGGAAAGATATAAACAGCTTTAGAAATGACATATTTAACTTTTATTATAGCTTTAAGATTTTTTGCATTTTTTATGCGTTTATTGATTTTGTTCTCAACTAACCTAAAACCTTACAAGAGACCAATAGGTCAGAAGTAGAAAATCTTTCGAATAGTTCCGTGGTCTCGACAGGCGTAACAGTTACCGCGGCCATGGCACACAGAAAACTCCAGAAGGAACATGTTGGGTTTCAGTCAGTAAGAGTTTGACACCCTCTCACTGCACCCACAGCGGGACGAATCATTGAAGTCCTACCAATAAAAAAGTAGCAGAAACTCACCGTATAGCATAAGCGAAGGCCATGACAGCATCAGACACGAACTGCAGCTGCCTCTCGAACTCCGTGTTGTTGACGGTGAGCCTCTCCAGCCCGGAGCAGATCCTGGAGTACTGGCCATTGTACGGTGTCCTAGGGCTGCCGGGGTAGCGGCATTGAAAGTGGTCTTCCCAGAACTCTGTGGGGATAACGAGGGGGTTGAAATAAGGAGACTTGGTTCCATATTCCACAATGTCTTGATAGGTGTTACAATAGCAGCAATGGCAGCAAGGAGATTTTCTCCAGTATTTTGTTTTAANATTGACGGTGAGCCTCTCCAACCCGGAACAGACCCTGGAGTACTGGCCGTTGTACGGCGTCCTGGGGCTGCCGGGATAGCGGCATTGGAAGTGGTCTTCCCAGAACTCTGTGGGGATAATGAGGAGGTTGAAATAAGGAGATTTGGTTTCATATTCCATAATGTCTTGATAGGTGTTACAATAGCTGCCAGCAAGGGGATTTTCTCCAGTATTTTGTTTTAAATGTATGTAGAATGAGGATCGCAACACCGTGATTAAAACTTCGACTTCACTTGTTTTTAATAGTATATTGATGACAAACTTAGATAAAGTACAGACTGATCACTTAAACTTAATAAACTGAATTTTAAACGTCTTTACGTCTTTCGCTCTTTCTTTTTCAACCGCCATCTATCCTCTATCCCTTTTCCTCTCACCTTCTCCCTCACTCCCTGACGCACATTCCTTTTCACGCTTAACATCCATCCTACATTCGGCCGTCCTGCACTCATATCTGCCCCCAGATATGCATTATCTCTTACACCATCATACTCACATGTTTATACCATAGCGACTTGTCTTCTATGCATAATTTTGTAAGCATAGGAATCAAGATGCGGTGAACTCTTTCCACCTGTCCGTTCCCTCGAGGCACACCGGTGGTAATCTTAATATGTTGTATCTCCTCTTTACTACAATAGTCTTCAAAATCTCCACTTGTGAAGGCTGTACCTCTGTCTGTTATGAATCTTGTTGGATTACCAAAAGTCTGTTGACGAATGCGTAGCTTATTTAATACTTCTGCACTTGACGTGGACTTGGTGGGAAAAAGCCAAGTAAACTTTGTGAATGCATCAATCACCGTAAGTATATAGTTATACTGTTTTCTCGTTTCCATGAATGGTCCTATGTGGTCCAAATGCAGAGTATGCAGAGGAATATCTTTTTTATCTATAGGGTTCAGATACCCTTCCTGTCTCCCTTCCTTTTTTGTCGCTAGTAGGCAAGGTATACAACTCAAAACTACTTCTTCTATTCTTTTATCCATANAGCATTATCTCTTACACCATCATACTCACATGTTTATACCATAGCGACTTGTCTTCTATGCATAATTTTGTAAGCATAGGAATCAAGATGCGGTGAACTCTTTCCACCTGTCCGTTCCCTCGAGGCACACCGGTGGTAATCTTAATATGTTGTATCTCCTCTTTACTACAATAG
>NWSH02000525.1:10445863-10456038 GCA_002382865.2 Heliothis virescens | reverse complement strand
TGTACCTATATTCTAGCAAATAAATAAATTTCATTTCATTTCATTTCATTTCATTTCATTTCAATTTCATTTCATTTCATTTCAATATTATCTTCGTGACAGTCTAGTAACCCTGTATACGAGAAGTTTGCGCAAGTGTGAAACCACGCGAAACAACTAGTTCATAATATTAATATTCCCCACATCTCAGTAAAAAAAGTGTGTAAAAATAAATAATTAAGTCCTATGTATCAAAACAATGAGAGTTCCGCGCAAAGCCTTTAAGAGTCCGTTCCGTGTAAAAAAGTACTTTTAAAGGTTCTTTCAGTGCTGTAATTTATATGAGTTAGTGGTTAAAGGATGCCCGTTATTATTTTACATTTAGCCTGTTCCTTTTCCTCTTTCATAAAAACTCTTTTAAGGTAAAAACAGAAAGTTAATAAAAAACCTTACAATATTATTCAGGAGCAAATAATTTATTTGAAGCGTAAATATTTTTGGAAAGGACCTTTTGGGCAGGTAACAGAGTTTTTCGTCTGTTGGACAGCTAGATAGGCCTAGTATATATCTACTCCTCATGCTGAAGCTCTTAGGTTTGATTCCCAGGTGAAAAAAAAACTACGGACCCACTTTAAATATAATTTGTAATACGGATACTAGATCATGAAATAAGACACAGGCTACTTTTAATCCAACTTCCGGAAGTAGGTCCCTCTAAGCTGCGAGAACTGCGTGGAACATCTAGTAGTTTCTAATCTCATTTAATAACTACACGTTCAATATAGATAGAAAAAAACTGCTGAATTTAGCGGCGTAATAAGGTTGAAGCCTCACAAAGAAAACATAATGGTTCCTAAAGATAATAATATAAGCTCAGATCAAAAGCGAACATCTGGCTGTAATAAGGGAGCTCATACACTCGCGGGCATCGAATTCGGGTCACTTGCTAAAGGTAAAAGGGTCACCAAAACTATAAGTGCTAAACTATAGATGCTAAAACAAATTGTTTTCAATTTTCAGTTGTATGAATTTTTATTCTATATTTTAGTTTAAATAAATTCCTTTTGATAATAATTTTCTAGTTTTAAAGGTAAACCTGCCGGGGCTGCGGCATTGTTCCAAGAGTAACCACGACCTTCATACACAAAGGGCTCCAGACGGGACAAAGGTGGGTACCAGTACCTTTTGCTATAGGCTTAGGGGATATCTGACAAATTCAAAAAGGTAAATAAATATTAGTTATAGGCTAAATAGATTTTATCTCCCAGCCTAAGAGCATATTTGTCGTAACATAAGCAACTTACAGTTACAAAACGATCACCAACTATCTTCTAATAACGCCAAATACTCATTAAACTGAATAGCGCCACTACAAAAGAGACACGTGTCTTACTCCAATTCAAAAAATACTTGTATTTAAGGTGACCCAATTTCATTGCTCCCAAGTGTACTTGATAAGTAAGATAATGATCGTCATAACCATCAGGTGGGGGATAAAGACGGTCGTTAAGATGTGTTACCGTGGAGATCGTCGAACTGTGTAACTGTTGATGCTGCGGAATCGATACCTTTTTCTGCACAGTTGGTTAGCCTCGAAGTAAATGATAAGCTTGTGTTATAACACTCCTAGGTGTCATTTGAACTTTTGGCAGTCGTGACGGGTAGTCAAAAGTCAGAAAGGCTCACCTTTTTTTTATCGATGGAAAATCATCAGATGACTGGCTGTGGGTGACAACGTGAGGGAGTGTCAGACTTTTACTGACTAAAACCCACCGTGTTCCTTCGGGAGCCTTTTGTGTACCAGGGCCGCGGTAACTCTTTTCAACAATCCCGCAGCCCCGGGGAAAGTCACCTTGATAATGGGTTACCCAGGTAATGGGGTTGAAAAGGTCAGATAGACGAGTATAAACGTGGAAAGGCGAATGATGAATTAAATACTACAGAATCTACAATAACACAAGGTACTTCACCTATATTCTATTGGTCAAAATTTATCTGTAGCCAAAAGATATAACCCAAAGTTCATTAGTCTCATCTGGAAATAAAACGCAATTCTGTAGGGTCGTATAAATCTCTACTGTTGATAGCGAAGGGAAGCCGTTTGTTCGCTCCGGTATTGTTGAATTTGATTTACAGGCTCTCTTCATTATCCTGGATCTTAGCTCTCAAGGTTTAAACCTATTCTTATAAATGTAAAACGGAAAGGTAATAATCATTTGGAAATGAAATATTCTGTGAAAATTTGTTGAAATTAATATCTGATTATTACAGCTTAAAATGGCCTTTTTTTGGCGAAAACACGCTAAGTCATTCTAGTCAACGATAAAATATTAAAAAGTATACAAATTTACGTTTTTTTTTGTGTCTTTTACGCTAGAAAAACCGACTTCAAAACTAAAAAGTAAAAAATAAAAAGTTTATTAAAATAATAGGTTTGATGTCGGTGCCTAGTTACTACGTAAGTATTATATTGACTTACTTGGCACCGACATCAAACCTATTATTTTAATAAACTTTTTATTTTTTACTTTTTAGTTTTGAAGTCGGTTTTTTTAACGTAGTTATTTTTATTTTATACTTTTTAGTTTAGTCTTGCGTTTTTATCAGTATGTAAAATTTTACAGGCCTCACCGGCCTGTTATCAAGTCATCCACGTAAAATTTACAGGTAATTTTTTTAGAAAAATGCTCCTAAAATAAAAACTAATAGGCCCACCTGGATAAAATTTTTATGGGACCAATTCGAAGCTATTCCGTATCAAACAAAAAAAGAATTACGTAAATCGGTTCAGAAACCTCGGAGTAATCGGTGTACATACATAAAAAAAAAAAAAAAAATATATATACCGGCCGAATTGAGAACCTCCTCCTTTTTGTTGAAGTCGGTTAATAAAACCACTGCATAGTCCTTAAAGTCTTTGTAACTTTTTAATTAAAAAATATACGAACGAAACCACGAAAGTTTCGCTATGCAGTCACTAATTAGCAAGACAACTTTTGATAAAAATCCACCGACATGTTTTTGCAGTCACCTTTTCAACCTTAGCCTCCATTTCAGACCGAAAATGTGGCCCGAATTTTGTCAAATGTAAAGAGTTTTTCGCATAGAAAAATTGTATATTAAGATAATTACATGACATAAATTGGAGGCGTAGTCTTGCATTTAAAAAAACGGCCAAGTGCGAGTCGGACTCGCACACGAAGGGTTCCGTTCCATTATCTATGAAAAATAAATGTACTCATTACCTACAATTAGCCAAAACACAAACTTTTCTCACCAACAAAAAATAACTTTGTTTTTCATACAAGTATATGAAAAACAAAGTTATAATTTGCGGTTACTGAAAAAGTGCTATATCTCAAAAACCACTGACTGTATATTGTCCAAACCAATTTTGGTTGGTAGTTTTTATTGAGATCTATAACATATATTTTTTTCAGATTTTTCACTTTGTTAGTTTAAGAATTACAGGGGGGGACACACATTTTGGCACTTTGGGATTGTCTTACTCTAAAATGATTGACTTTAGGAAAAAATGGTTTTAGAAACCTCAGTACCATTTTTTAAGACCTATCCATAGACACCCCACACGTATAGGTTTGATGAAAAAAAATATTTTTAGTTTCAGTTTCATGTATGGGGAGCACCCCCTAATATTATTATTTTTTTATTTTTGTACGAAAATCGTAAAGCGGTTAATATAATACATCTACCTACCAAGTTTTAACTGTGTAGTCCTAATAGTTTCGGAATAAAGTGGCTGTGACATACGGACGGACGGACAGACAGACAGACATGACGAATCTATTAGGGTTCCGTTTTTTGCCATTCGGCTACGGAACCCTAAAAAGGGGTAAAATTTAAAAGAGGCTTTCACCCACGGTTTTTCTCGCATCCTGAAGGATCAATTTTCCGCGCAAGTATAAAAAGTAGCCCATATATTATTCTGACACATAAGCTACATTACTGCCTAGATTTTTCAAAAACTACTAAATAGTAGTAAATCTAGTTTGGGTGTGAAAGTCTAAAACATACCAACATACCTACGTGCATACATACACACCCATATGTGTACATCTCTACTTTTCTCACTTATACATTTTATTAAGACTTCGTACCTCTTGTATTTTTACCAAATTTTAAACTGTAAAATAGCATTAAGCCTACTTACACAGAGCACGGTTCAAACAAGTTTATTCCTACACACGGGTCAAAAGAGTTTATTTCTACGTAAATCTACTAATTACTTAAAACAATTAAGTTCTGGACCTCAAACCTATTTAGTTCACTCAGTATTTATATTCTTAAGTTCGGCTCATTAAGTATTTGAGTTGGTAGTGTCTTTAACGATTTGGCTACTAAAGGGTCCCTAATTAAGGTCTAACTGTTCCTAAATTGTAATTGTTTTACTTAACATTGAGTTCTTAAATTAAGGTCCTAGAGATACGTTACAATTTTTGGTCCTTAAGTACTTGCTGATTACTGGATTAGGTGATTGCCTCGTTGGTCTAGTAGTTGAAAAGCGCGATTACTGTGCACTAGGCCTCGGGTTCGGTTCCCGGGTACAGCCGCTTTGTGGGCTTAAGAAGCTATTACAAAACAGCTTTCAATCTGGAAGTTGGCGGTGTTAAAGCCAGCATCCCAAATATTATTTAGTACTAGTCACTTTTACAATTCCACGTTAGAGGCCTTCAGGAGTATTATGTTAGGTGATTAAACCTGCAGCTCATTTGACAAGAAGACTGGATTAGGTTAAATACAAGACTTAAACTAAGTTAGTAAGTCGTTTTTAAGTTAAATGTTGCAGCATTTAATCTGTCTTACTTTCTTACTAAAAGGTGTCATTTATAATTTGCTACAAAAACATTTCTGTAATTCATGAGAGCTTATTTCTGGGACATTTTATTTTAATTTTTTGCTTACAACCGCTTTCGGAGTGGACCTAATTTTTCATTTGTCTTCCTTATAAAAACCAGGAGAGTAATTAAGATGGAAATACTAATGTTTTTGGGTAATTTTTCCATTTAACCAAGGTCTGGACACATTAAGGCAACGTCACTTAGTTTTTCTTTAAGTGAGCGACCTTATACTTTCGGCTTATAAAATTACTAGCCGTTTTCCCGCGGTTTCACTCGCATCCCGTAGGAATTACTGCCCGTACCCGGATAAAATATAGCCTATGTCACTCGTGGATAATGTAGCTTTCGAATGGTGAAAGCTATCTGACAGATAATGCTGCTCTTAAGCTTCTGAAACTGGCCCTAAGTCTCGTTGTATTATACAAGTTTAGTCCAGTCTTCCTTGTTTAATTCAAAGAACAAAAGAGCGCGCTACAAGGGAAAACTTTTTGAAAATGTCTGTCTGTTGTAAAGACCTTTGAAATTGTTAAAAACTGCTGATGTTAACCCGTTTCCATTACCCGGAATTGGGAGGATAAGGGTTCTTGGAGTTATTTCAGGGAAATTGTTAACAGTGGTGACATAATAATTGAGTAATCTTATGATGTCTGAACCTAAGGACATGCAGTTCTTTACATTTACATCGACATAAAAATGTCTCACAAGCGTAGTTTTATTTGATAACTTTTAGTAGATCCTGTACTTTAAGGGCCCTTTTCTTGCTATTTTCGGATATAGGTTTGTTAGTCCAAGCACCCATAATTTAGTTCCCTTTTTATTTTAGGGTCAAAAATAAATAATTTTTACTTTGAAAAGTTAACCTAAATAATCCAAAATCAATAACAATCTTCAGTTTACTTACTACTGTATGTTTAATGTCTTTGATTTAAAATTTAAATCTGTTAGCCATCGAAGCATTTAATAGGATATAATGTACCAGGGTCCCATATAATTGCAGAAGTATCGCGACGCTTCACGCGATTAAATCGATGTAAACGCTTTTCGCCAGCGTCTGCATTTTACCAAGAGTCTTGTAAATGTTTTATTTTATTTTTGAACTGGAAATGGTGCCAAATTCGTTTGATGTACCAGGCGAGCAGAAGTGCAAAGGCGATGCTTGAATATTTATGCGCTTAATGTGTGTTACACTTTTTGATGCTACAATCACATTTGGGACTTGCTATACATTTTCCGAGTGGGTTCTTTGGGGAATTATAAAAGCATCACTGCTTTATTTTTATGTGTTTTGTTCCTTAGTTAGTCGGTACTTTATATTTTTTTTAAAGGAACATTAACAAACCGGGAATGTGCAATTGTTTCATAAGGCGTGATACCAAATAAGGCGAGAAAGTGCGACAGACAGACATACTGTAGCATTTATGATATTGGTAAAAAATGTGTTTGCCCAAAAATGTATGTGGAATACATACGGTGGATTGTACCATTTAACCGAATCATTTTCAGTTGCAAAATCGCCGACTTAACCAATATGCGGCCATGACACGGCTGATTAGGATTTGGTAATCGTTACTGGCTTACAGAATTAGCTATTTGTCATTTTGAACTGAAACAATAATCTAAGCGTATGGAATACACTCTTGCATGTGCACCGATAATATAATATTTTAGTAAGTATATAAAATTCTTTGAAAAAATAAATAAGCTAATACTCCTGTCATAATAAGAAAGAAATACCCAATTTTTTCACAATGAAGTTTATATTTCAACGTAAACGTATTTTAAAAATACTCCAAAGATATATTTAGTTATCTTGAAACTGTTAGTGAAGTTGACAGGCTGTTATTGATGTGCTCATTTTAATAAACGTCAAGTCTGATACCAGTCTGGCTTTTTAGGGTTCCGTACCCAAAGGGTAAAACCTATTACTAAAACTTCGCTGTCCATCAGTCCGTTCATCTGTCACCAAGCTGTATCTCATGTGTCGTGATAGACATTTGATTTTTCATAGATGGTATATTTCTATTAATGCTACAACAAAAAATACTGAAAATTAGAATAAAAAAAGTCCTTTAAGGGGCACCTATAAAACAAACCTGATTTTTTTGCAGTTTTATAGCTAATCCGTACGGAACCCTTCGTGTGCGAGTCCGATTCGCACTTGGCTAGTTTTTATTATTTTCAATGATAAAACTGAATTAAATAGACATTGCTTTTAAGAAGTTGATGAGATTGAAAAAAAGACTGTGCAATTATATTTGGTAATAAAATTTAATTGTATTCCACACTTACAGGTTTGTCTTTTGTTAATATTTAATGAAAAGTTGGGGGTCTTTGACTTTCTAGTATTAATATTTTTAGCAATTGTATATATTGAAAAGAGCGTCCATGGAGTATCTTGCCGGTTCTTCTCCAAGTGACCCACTCTTTGGAACAGTGTAACTTTGAAATTAGTAAACCCTAAAAAAGATAAACAGATTTCTCGAAAGATACTGTTATAAAAAATAATACGATGAAAGAATAAATAACACATGTTAATTGCTTAATTAAATAAATAGCTTTAGTATTACACTTTTGTCAAATAAATTAAAGGAAAATGCAGCACAAACCATCTGCAACCATTTGTCTATTTAATAACGTTCAACTATAAGCATTCCTATAAAAGTTTCTATTAGTAATGATATACTATTATCGTTATTATAAGAGATATTAAATTTTATTTCAGGCTAGAAAGAGTTATAAGTTTTTCACTCTCTCTTTCTCGTGTATGTAATTAAGTTTTTTTGTCACATTGTTAAAGATCAACCTTGTAAGATTTTGTATGTGTATTTTCCAACTAAAACATGTTTACTTAGTATTATAAACGTTTAAGACTAGCATTTCTACATACAAACGTACTTATTTTCAAAGAAAAGAAGATATTAAGATCCTTTTTAGGGTTCCGTACCCAAAGGGTAAAACGGGACCCTATACTAAGCCTCCGCTGTTTGTTTGTCTCCACGCTGTATATCATAATCCGTGATAGCTAGAAAGCTGAAATTTTCACAAATGATATGTTTCCATTGCCGCTATAACAACAAATACTAAAAATTTTAAAATATATATTAAGGGGGTCCCCATACAATTCATACATTTTTATTAAAAACAAAGTTATTTTTTGCTGCCGTAATTTTTTTGTATTTTGGCTAGTTGTAGGTAATAGACACGTGTTCGTTTTTCGTAAATAATAGCACGGAACCCTTGGCCGGTTCTACGAACCCTACGAACTCGCACTTGGCCGGTTTTTTTTATAAGGCCAGTTTAACTTTGTGGAGTTTTAGCGTTTATATAAAGTGGCTTTCAAAAGTATCTTTACACTTCACATTGTATATTCCTTTCCATAATGTCCTCTTGTGTTTGTTTATTTTTTCGTTTTAATAAAGGGATTTCTTTCTACATGGTCTTCAAATTTTAGTTGCAGACATTCTCAGTACGTGTGTAAAATAAATAAGAGGATAGGTCATTGAACTACTGCGCGCGTCATCATGTTACAAGGGTCAAGAAAACAATAGCTGACTATGATTTAGATTTTGTAGTTACTTAACTTATTGTAGAAAACTATAGGAACATAATAGTTTATTATTTTTTAATACACTTACCATCTTTTTATTAGCTTCTATATGTTATGAAGAACTTCTCCTTCATTCTCTTCTTCTTTCTTCATACATACATTCATTCTGTAAAAGCTTCTTCATAAATTACGTAAAATGCTCATACAATATTATTTATCAAATAAACCCGGAAAATTACATTTTGTATTTTAATAATTTTTGATGTGAATAAGAGTTTATAATTGGATTTTTCAATTTGGTTCATCAATTCCAAAGAAGATCACTCTTTACGAATATTTCCTTACCAGTTTGGTAAATCGATTAATTTATATTTCGTATTTAATAAAAAACAAACATAATTTAATGGAAATGTAATCAGGCGAACGAAATAAACTCGGTTAAATGGGTTCGGGGACATTCGGAACTCAATCGATTTGATTACGAGATGGGAACACGCAAAAGGGGATTCCTTTTATGACAGCTGCTTATTTGTTTTACATAATAATACCAGGAGTATATTCTGATTGAATTGGAAACAACATAAATCTAAGATTTATAAGGTATCCCGGTCGAAATTCGTCCACCGCGACTGTTATCGTACCTCAGGAGATCAACCAGGTGCGTATGACATATTATAGTGCACAAGCATTTGCGTAGACACAGGTGCACGCTCTATTCCCTCACTCTGATAACCCGATGAGACGGCAAATCCGACAGGACTGGAGAGAAATCAGACGTAGCACCGACATTAACGTGCTCTGTGATGCACGAGTGTATCAGTCACTAATTTCCAGACTCCAGGCTGCTTTTGGAAAGTTTCTAAAACCCACGAAACGATTTCAGCCCGATCTAGAAATAGTTCTGGGATCAGATAATATTCCCTCACTCTCATAGATGTATAAGATGGAAATCTGAAATCTTTTGTAAATTAACAACATTTTTATTCTAATAAAATATTTAATATGAAATTGACAATTTCAAGATTGGTTATACCGGAAAATATTTGTCCTTCAGTAGCGAAATAATAGGCTGTTATTGTATTGTGCTCATAAAACCGTTCCTATAAAAACAAGATCAAAGAAATTTCTCATAAAATGGGAAAGAAAGCGATAGCCGACTCGATCAGGAAATCACATATGTACGGGAATACGGGTTATGTATGTCAATGGTAAATGTTTTGTGAATGTTATTACAAAATAATAGAGAAGAGTCAACCGGCTTATAAAGGCATTGTTATAATTTACTTTGTGTTTTTTCTTCTTTACAGTATAAAAATAAATATTTATTTTAGAAACACGTATGGATTTACAAGGTATAAATGTACTTACCCAAATCTTTCTCATGGAACCCTCTTTAAAGTTCAGACTTTGCTTTGTTCAAATACGGGTAATACATAACCTAAACATAAGTTTTTTTTCGAATGAGTCCACTAATCCCTAAGATTACCCCTTTCAGGCAAACAAACTAACAATTCCCAAACCGTATAATAATAATCTTTCCATAAAACCAAAATCAATCCAACCAACTTTTATATTCCACCAAAAAAACCCGTAAAAAGTCCCAGATACCAAAATCAATATGCAGAACCGACTCAAAAATGCAATCAGGCGATTCTTCACCCCTATCATAGCAGAGACCACAATATGCAGACGTAGAATTGGAAAATGGATGATCTGCCAATACCAGCGCCACTGATTTATCAGTATTCACTAACAAACACGAATCTGACGGGTTTGCGATGAATTTCGGT
>NWSH02000525.1:10386643-10400598 GCA_002382865.2 Heliothis virescens | reverse complement strand
CACGCACACATAAACAACTTTACTCATATTTCTTTACAAAAGTGAGTAACTATTAGAAGAAAATTCTAGAAGTTTTATAACAAGGTCGAGACACAACTTCAGTATCAAATAAGTTAGGAAGTTCAGTTTACATGTTTGTACGTATCATACATTATGTACTACAGCAACATGATATGTGAGAGTTTCACTTATTTGTCGGATTTTATACTTTGATGAATAGTTTAGATAGGTACAGAATTATAGGTGATATTCGATAAACTTTTATATTTAAACTTATAATTATGAATTATGCGGTTTTGCTTCCCGAAAAAGTAAAACAAAAAAAAATCCTATATCAATATGTGTTATTCTGACATATAGCTAAGCTATATTACTGACTGATCCAATCAAAATGCATCAAACATTATTTGCGCTAAACAGTAACAAGGATACATATAAACATCCCAAGGAGCTTTTGCAGTTATAAAATATATAAGTAGGATTTCAATAAATATTTCCCAACATTTCTGCAACCAAGTGTAATTAACATGGTTGCACAAAAAAGCGTAAAAAATAAATCTCTCGTCGTTCCCAACATTCTATCATCTGATGATTTGCTTACTAAAGATAGAATAACATTAGTCCCATGTAAGCAATGTTCAATTCCTATCTCTAATAACCAAAACAGAACATAGATAGAACATTGGGAACGACCGTTAATGTCTTTGGCGTTTAGTTACTGTTCCCCCCGTATCCGAAGTTCAGCCATTTCTCTCGTATACCCAATATGTGCCATTAGTGAAAGTTAATCAATATTCGTTTAGATTGCTGTTTAAGGGTTTATTACATGCTTAGTTATTATTTATTACTAGTGATAATGGAAAATAAATAGTTCTTTGAGATTTAATATCAACTTTTTACCTGACACGGTGCTTAAAAACTTCTCAAGATCATTTATTACTAAGTCGCAATGCTGTGGTTGAATGAATGTAAATGTTGTCTTCAAGACAAAACTCTGCCTGTCTGTCACGCTTTCATTCCAAGATTACTAAACTGAATTAAATTAAATTTGATGTCCATGTTAGAGCCTGAAAAAGGATGTAAGTTGCTTTTTATCCGGGTGCGGGTAAGTAAACAACAAAACCGCTAAAGTGATCGCAGTAAACAGCTACTATAGTATATTCCCTCATAAATTTACATAATCTGCTATTTATTTTGACTTCTAAAAGACTACGTATATTTCAAGAGTAAGACATTCACCATAATATCAATTTGTAAGACGGCCATAGATCGGCATAAGCCCCTATAACGTAGCATTGCCCGCAACGACCCGGCAATTCTAGTGAATGATGACCAATATCTATTGAATGCGGGCTGCGAACTTCGTGTTTAGATGCTAGAGTAAATTAATGCATGTGGCTATAGATATGACCGTATTTAGGCAACTACATGAGTAATGGGATATACAATATCAATCAAAGCGCTGGTTCCAGGTTCATCTGTATCAATAATATGGAGCTGCAGTTTGTTTCCTTGTCTGAACGCCATAATCACAGAGTTATAAGACCGATTTGGAAATATTTTGAGTATTTAAAAGCCTATTTATCGAGGAAGGCTTTTAATTCGGATACACGGAGTAATATATGACATGATGCCAATAAAGTCATCTTTGAAGTTATCAGGGTTTTTGAGCCACTCGTTTTTCACAAATGTTCAAATCACTCTTTTGTCTCCACTGTAACAATCGCAAAAGATATTCTGTAACGTACGAAAACAATGGTAAAACTGAATCCCCCTTTTTGAGAAAGCTTGCAAAAACGCATTAACTTCCATTCAATCCTTTCCCAAATGATCTCCATGGAACTGATCTCCAGAATCCCATAACACCATTTTCCACTCGACTCCTCGTAATCTTTCGCGTAATTTATGGCATTGCGTACTCCGCCCTCGTTCGGAACACTTCGGCTAATTCCGGACAACTTCGGCTTTCGTACGAGAATATACTCGAAGTAAGAATTTGTTTCGTAATTGGCCCTTAAATTTTTGGAGGATACGAGAAGGCATTAGACGGAATTGTGCAGCAAATGAAACTGTGATCAACGTAGCTAATTAGTGAAGACAATAGGAATGATGTTCAGTCGTTTGTGTTTCTTTTTGTATTAACAAGATTGTTTATTTAACTGAGCAATTTTATTTTATAGCATCTTTACCAAATCTCGTTCAGTCCCAAAATGTTTGTTTTTAGGAAGCTGTATCTCCGAAGAAAATGATCATATCTACAGCAAAAGAAACACCAGCATATCATAGGTTTAAAAGTTTTGTTTCCAGGTCTAAAATCGAGAACTTGAACAATCATTTTTTTATTTGGCTTTCAGACTACCAAAATCCGAATCAAATTTAGTGATTACACACTAATAAGTAGCTGGCAGTTGCCATTAATTTTCACCCATTTACAGAGTACTACCCCATTAATATATGAAAGCGAATCCGTCTCCTTTAACACCCTGGGTGAGATCGCCCGGGGTAACAGTCGCACAATTATAACGCTTCGTCAGATAAACCCTCCGGTATGAAACGGTTGATCTATTTACAGGTAAATACCCATGATAATACCCCATACAAATCTAACACCATTACACCTTGGAGATAGGGCGACCTTGTTAAGTGTGCATCAATTATTGAATGGAGGCGTGATTATGGGTGTTTCGGCTGAGAAGTGCCTGTCACGGTTGAGTTGAAAGGTGATGGAACAGGGACACCATAATATTTTAGGGATGATAGTCCCTAATAGTTGCTCATGTTTTGAATAATGGAGNATACCCCATACAAATCTAACACCATTACACCTTGGAGATAGGGCGACCTTGTTAAGTGTGCATCAATTATTGAATGGAGGCGTGATTATGGGTGTTTCGGCTGAGAAGTGCCTGTCACGGTTGAGTTGAAAGGTGATGGAACAGGGACACCATAATATTTTAGGGATGATAGTCCCTTATAGTTGCTCATGTTTTGAATAATGGAGCTGGTTGTTATGCTCTGAATTTCTCTGTAAAATGAATTACCCGTATTTTATCTACGAGTATTTAATTTTTATGACTATATGAATCTTTTATAGTCTGGTGGTTGTTGCCTACTGATATATAATTTTCTTTTTTTTGGGTTAGTTTAAATAGAAAATAATAAGCTTAATTGAATAAATTTTATTACATAAAAAACATAGTCTAACATAGACTTTATCGTGTTTTATTAAATTTAACTGTGGTTAAATACAGTCCCAATTTGACTGGCCATCACAACCATAATTCATCGTGGGAAACAATAAATACAACGCTATCAAAAGCTCACATTATTCAATTGTATTAATTTGAAACAAAAGCCAGTTAAGTACACTAAACACAATGTACCATTCCCATAGCATTCACATTGTTGCCATGTCCCATACATATTAATGGGAAAGTTCCCATTGGCGTGTACTTACGCCTTTGTAAATATTTATCGCTCACCCTTTTCAGACATGGTAGAAATATTGCAGAAGGATAATTTTACAGAAACTATAAATCACCCACCTATGTACTCACAAGTAAAATTTTTATTCAAAGTGAATTTGAAAAGTCATGATTGCATTAACACTAACTGTCGTAACTTTGGTGCTATCAACTTTAATTACCGTTTCAATCTTTTTCATTTCTCTGAGAAAACTACATTCTGTCAGCGGTTTCACCTGCGTTACCGGGTAAAAATAGCTATAAAATGTAATGAAGCCTTCCTCAATAAATAATAGGTAGTGATTTTTTTTATCGGTCCATCAGTTCCTAAGATTAGCAAATAAACAGAGTATTCAGCTTTATAATATGTATTATTGTAGTATTTCAAAAGTTTAGAGACTCAGTGGAACTTCTATAGATAACTTGCCAACTTTTCTTGGAATCACGTAAAAGGGTAAACGAGATGATATTGTCTCACGTGAGAGGCCAAAGTTCCATCGTTTCCATAATATTTGCTTTAGTTTTAGAAAAACATGGGTTTATTGATATATTTTTATAGTAAACTTACTCGCAGTTAAATTTTGTAAACATTGATTATAGCTTAAGTAATTAAAATTCAGATAAATAGCCTAAAGATTTAGTTAATTTTGCGAGTTTTTAATTAACGTGAGAAAACACTGAGGGGTTTTCTCAGAATCGTCGTTTCAGTTAAAATATTTGGGTTTGCAGTAATAATGAAAATTACACACAGTATTATTTCTGATTCGCATGATTTCGTAATGATTCGAAATTCAGTTGAATTATGAAACTTTTATCGATGAAATACCAAAATTTTTTTTTAACTTTTGCCAATAGTTTCACTCGCATCGTGTGGGAACCACTCCTTGCAGCTGGATAGTAAAAGTAGGCTGAAAGTTATTTTTTTCAAATCAAATAGCAAACAAACAGATATTAGTATATATTTGTATAAGTATAGATAAATTACATTTCATTAAATAAACACAATCTAATTTCCGACTAAAGATCAGTACTTCACAAATTGATATAATATTTACTCGAAACACATACATACATACACATATGATAGATTGTGAGAAATACATTTTAATATTCACGGGAAATATTTCATGTGCGCATAACTAAGTGGCTTCTAAATACGCGTTTTTTCAGCAAGCAAATGAGCGATAAAAATAAAATCACATTAAAATTACACACATTTGTTTGTATTTTTCTTATAGTCAAATAAGATATTTTTTTTGTACAAAAAAGGTAATTGTTTTTCTTTTGTCTAAATTGAAATTATTTATTCATGCCATACAAAACACTGTTCAGTAGACTTCTGTCCATATAGTAAAACAGTGAAATCTGTTTTATTATCATGCAAAAATCACAACTTTCTTACCCAATAAACATGCCAATACTAAAAACATAGCGATCTTATGGCTTCCCATATAAAAACTCCATAAAGTGGGCCATAAATCAAGGTTAGTATAATAAAACACCTTTATCGCTGGTTTAGTGGCCCTCCACGAAATCGTTTGGCCCTCGATCTTCGCTAACATAAAATATATGCAGAAAATCCTTTCTTGCCGACGATTACATGCTTACTTATTGACATAGAGTAATCATTTTATGTTTGTGTAAACGTAACGATATTTATTTTGAAAAAAAGTTTTGTTTTTAAGGTTTAGATTGGAAAGTCATTGAAGCACCAACCTTATATCATCATCATAACTGAATAATAAGTTTGCTGTGTTTATCTATTTGCAAGACTTTATCTGCAAGATAGCTCTGCCATTTTGTATAAAATTAGCTTAAGGTAAATTGAATTTTTTTTTTTTATCGTGGTGGAGAAAAAAGTTCTTGAAAAATGAAGACAAAATTTCGGTTGGTCGTAATAAAAATTTATTAAATAACAAAATAGTTTGTTTGGTTGTCATATTTGTACGAAGTTATACTTCTGAGTGTGATTGATAAAATATTTCTTTTTTGTTTCCTTCAAGATGTTCGACAAATATGTTTGTTACATAATGTGAGTTTCATGGTGTTATTGCGACATAAAAGAATACGCTTTTATATGTATTTGGCGTATGTTTAGAATATGCGTGGATATTTTTTGTTTGTACTTCCTGTTGCATACATTTTATATTGGTTTTATGTACCATTTTTTGAATATTCTATTTTTTTTTGAGTTCATAATTATATTACTTAAGTGCAGTTATGCATTCTCAATAAACCAAATACTCTCATTACCTCTAAATTGACACTAAAATAATCATTGTGTACATAAAAGTTTTATATGTAAAAGGAAAAAAACTATCTCACATATCCTAGAAAGTACCTGATACCAGCTAAAGATTAAAACACACGTTACGTAGGTGTACTACGAAAAAGATAATAAAAGAATGTAGCGACGACATGAACTACGGCGTAGCAATACCGATGCTACGAAATACTCGTAGCACCGTAGCACTAAGCGTAGTCACTTTTTGTTTTGTTCGTAATGTGTCCAACGATAAGTGCATGTTCATTTGTGCTTGAATTTTAATGGGTTCACAATACTGATTGGATTTTAACAAAAATCTTTCTAGGAATATAAAAATGCTATTTCAGTGAAATATAAAAGGACATATTTTTCCTACATCACAGTGAAAAGAGAAAAAAATCACATTGTTCGTATTTCAGTATTCCGGATTCCCTTTGTCCGTGCTTCATGTTTTAGCATCCTCTCAATGCACTAGAATCTACATTTGAAAGAATTTGTTTTATCGAACGATAATACAAAATACTGGTTTATTTTTCGCTTTGGGGCAGTTTGAGTTTATTTACACAACAATGAAGTACTGAAGTGTGTTTTAAAGGAAATGTTGAAGATCTTTTATGATGTAAATGATTTGAACCTAAAGCATGATAACGATCTTGTATTGAAAGGAATCAATGGATCGATTTATTTTGTAAACTGTCTGAAATACCACATTTTGCCTTAGGGACTAGCTTTTCTCTGCCTTTTGATAATCTTTGAATTAAAATACAAAGAGAAAATCGGAAAAATATGTCTATCTATTATAAACTGGAAAGTGTCTACCACACAAAAATTAAAAATTACGAAATTATGTATAAGGTTTCCTTCTTTTTTTCTGAAACAGAACACTGTAGGCAATATATATAAGAATTATACAGAAAAAAAGGACTAACAAATGTAAATACAAATTACACGCTACAAACGTGTTGTAAAATGCCTCTTGTTTTATGAATTGTTAACGTAGGCAGAATTGAATTGCTTCTAAACGCTGAGACAAAGGGATATAAGAAATATAAGAAGTATATTTTTGTGTTCGGATTCAGAGAGATTTACTGATTCTCTTTTTTGTTTCATCTTAATGAAATCAAAATATAAATTGTTTCCTGTACTGTAGCAGTGTATTTTGTTTCGTAAAATGGGAAGTGAAATTATTATTCTCAAGGAAAGTTACAGAGGTTTCAGATAAAGTTACAGTTGGCTATCTGAAAGATAATGCCACAGAAAAGTAGTCAAAATTATAAAATATTTATATGGTATTGTCTGTCAGATAGATATCAGATAGATAGAAATTTATCTGGAACCTAGTCCACAGTATGCGAACTAAGAAACTTAGTCGTTAGTAGCAAAATCTTGTCTTAAAAAGTGTGAAAATACCAATCCGCCTTGAGCTAGCGTAGGTTGATCATTTTTATAGAAACATCGTTGAATTTAATTACTCAGTAAAGGGTTTACCTTAATAAGAAAGTTATTTTCACAGAAAAACAGTAGGAGTAATTAACATAGCTCGTTAACCTATAGCTCCCTGACCCCCATAACAAATGACATATAGACCCCATAGCAAACAGCCAACATTAATTATCTAAGAACACATCGACATCACAAACCACAATTAATTGCAGGACATGCTCACTAAACCACGTAAGGCCTCGTTGACGTCCACGTCTAACAAGGAAATAGTAACGTTGACGTGGAAATACAGACGTCAACGTGGAAATTTCCACGTCAGCGTTGAAATCGGGCTGGCGAAAGTCCGGATCACCGTGGTTGCCAATTAACGACATTTACCGAACTTCTGGGAAAATATTGGTAAAATATTGGAGAGAGATGAAATGGAATATTCTGTGTATATTTTTAGGGTACCGTATCCAAAGGAAAAAACGGTACTCCATTACTAAGACTTCACTATCCATCTGATCCGTCCGTCTATAACCAGACTGAATATCAAGAACCGTGGTAATTAGACAGTTGATCACAGATTATGCATTTCTGTTGCCGCTGTAACGACAATGATTACTTAAATAAAATTACTATTTTATAGGGCTCCCATACAACAAACGTAGTTTTTTGACCATTTATATTTCATGGTATAGAGCCCTTCATGCGTGAGTGCGACATCTTTTGTCTTGCTTTACGATTTTTTCCGTGAAGCCGATTTAAAATGGCTATGATCTAATTCTTTCATGTTACTTCATATAATTTTTATTTTCACCTATGTATGTACTCGTAGTTTACCTTCACCTATACAAACTGTTGTTTTGCATCCTCGTCAAATTCAAGGACGTAGTTGTACTACGTCTTTTGGGTCGAGAATCATTAGCATAACTACGTCCTTGAATTTGACCAGGATGCAAAACAACAGCTTGTATAGGTAGCTATGTACTATACACATACTACAATATACCAAATTGAATACGATGTGATGTATAGGTAAAGAATCTTCAAATTACGTTACATTTTTATTAAAAAAATATTTCCATAAAAATATTCAACGGTGGCAGCATATTTATTACAGCTTCAAAACGAATATTAACCATATACAGATTTCTAATTTGCTTTCATCTTTGAGTAAAGCGAACAGATTGTACCATTTTATCGTCCTCATATAGTGAAATGTCACGGAAAGGATTTATTACATACTTTTTGCTTTGGTTTTTTATGTTTTTACGAAATTTTATTTCATGTCGCATGATATTGTATGAGATGAAAAGGATTCGTTTTCAAGGGGAATTATTTTTATAAGTCTCTGTCGTAAATGAAATTATATTTCTGTTTAATCTAGTAGATGCTATCGACTTTATGTCAAATTAAAATGTATAGAATGGTAAACCTCGTGTGAGATGAATTTCTTGCAGTATTTTTATTTAGCTTTTTTACAACGAGCATTTATGCGTTTTAAACAGATTTATTCAGTGACAGCATATCCTATTCTGAGTTAAAGAATATATATTATATTATAACAACTCGTTAAAATGGACTGATTTCAAACAGTCTTTAAATAGGAACTCCTTTGTCATCATCTGCCTATCCTTTTCCCAACTATAGAGCCGGCTTCCAGTCTAACCAGATGTAGATAATCCGAAGAAGCAATAAGTTTGGTAATACAAAGAAGTACCCTAATACTAGCAGAATCTAACGAAAACATTTCTGCTATTCAAACCACTAAACATCCCCACTAATTTGACAAAACATCTAATAAGAAACACAGCCCCAAAGAAAACCCGAACACACAGAACTAATTGCTGCCATAACCGAAGCGTGGGTATGACAATATATGAATGTGTGTCGTTAATCATTGCTGACTGTATGGCGTGATGACGTCGCTGTGTGCTCAATTGTCGCCGCTCAGATTTACTGAGCTAGTATTAGTGTTGATGAAAAGAACTCATGTTAGGACTTGGAGGATATTGCATTAGTAACAAAAATGGGAATAAAATAGTAATTAAAATATGTGTCTTTCAAATATTTAACTTGTATGTTTATACCGTGTCAGAGTGAAGTGTGGGTCATGGGGGCAATAGGTCACATTTAAATACTTTTGCCTGTCTGCTTATAACGGTAAAACCGACCGCTTCACTTACAGCGGGAGGATCCATCTGATAGTTTCCCATCTCATAAAAGGATATTTGAGTTTTTTGTGCCAAATGAAAAATGTTTCTTAATGTTGAGATAGTATAAGAAGCGTCAGCTATTTAAGTAAATTTTCGTTCATGTTTTGTACCTAACCTGCCATTACACAAATAAAGTAATCAAGACAAAACAATAGTGTATCACATACATACAGCCTACAAGGCGTATATTCCTTTCATCCTCTTGATTCATTACCGACCTGTATCAGGTTTCCTAATGATACTGTAGCGCTCATTAGGAGGTGTACGTGAGATCAGTTTACCTGCCGTTGTAGATCTAATATCGTTCCTGTGTTTTGTTAGGTTTCTTGACACAAGATAATACCTAGCCTTTAATATATCCCAAAAGTACAATTTTCGTTTTGTGAGGTCAATTTAGCTTGCTTATTTGTCTGTTCGTATTCTCTAATTTTCATCAGCCTAGCCTTTTCCTTACGTTGGGGTCAGATTGAAGTCTAACTGGATATACATAGTTCAGTATTGGTGTTTTACTAGGAGCAACTGCCTATTTGACCTCGTCAACGCAGTTACCTGAGAATTCGATACCACTGGTAAAACTGGTTGTCAGACGTTTTGCTTAAAGCGGTGTCTATTTAATAATTCAAGTTCACAGTCAAGTATACGACCACCTCCAATAATACCTATCAAAACAAGAGTGCAATAAATTGCACGAACCTATTGTTCGATTCATAATATTCTCCACTGAGCCCATTCATAAACCTGTCTGTTTTGTAAGCCGTGTGACATCATCTACAACAGGGGTGGCCATTTGCAAGCATGGAACGTGCTGTGAAATTTTTACGTTCTGCATAAATAAAGGATCAATAATTACATTGAAAGGAGAAGGAACATAAAGGTCACAGGATCACAAGGTCTAACTTTGAGGGTTTTCGTCACAATAACTTTTTCCATGGTTTGCCCTTGTCGCAGGGGAACTTCTTCGTGCAACTAAATAATGATTATAGCATTTCTCAATAAATTAATATAATACTGCTTTTTATCCTGAGATTAGTTACCAAAAAAACTATTTAGCTTTACAACAGTACTTAACATTTTTCTCAAAGTCACATTTCACCTTTACATTTTTTTCAAATTAATTTGGCACGCTACTACAGGTATGCCACCCCTGACTCAGAAGTAGGCACGGAGCCAGCCTTATTTTATGCAGCATGAATGTTTGCTTGAGATGACCGGAATTCAGGTCAGTTCGGTTTGAATGGAGGCTTCCCTTGCAATAGGCATGTATTATGCACTTTATGAGGAGTCAACGTTCACTGGGCTAGTAAGGTTTGGGAAGATATTGGTTTACATTTTTTATTGAACTAAAACCGCATACGAAAAGTTATTCAGTCACACCAAATCTACAGAATTAATTTTCATGAAATTCGATATACAAGGAAAAGGGCATTGGCTACTTTTAATCCGGGCAAGGGAAGTAGTGTACACAGCTAGTCTATTATATAGCAAGAAAATAAATACAAGAACTAGAATACCTTCCATTCCTAACCGTAAAGGCTACTTAGAACAAAACACAACCACATCATTTAAAATTTTCAGACCCACACTACAGTCTTCATACATTTTAAACCAACAAAGCTTTTATAAATTCAATTGTTCTCATTACGCCGAACCAATAACATAGGTTAGAGACGCCCGCGCCGGCGGCGAGATCAATAAGCAATTACGTCTAATCCAGACCTTGAACTGAAAAGCAAAATAATATAAACACTGAAATACTCGACTTATCGGGATTAAACTTAAATTATACAATCGATTTTCTGAGGCCGCTTGTAACTAACGGCGGATTTTTATCATCTATCTATCCATTTTATGATTAGAAATTGAATTTTGACATTCGTTCCGCATATTATATCAGATTACAGTCTCTGATCTGAAAACAATGGATAGATAAGGTATAGAAACTCGCAGTAAGTAACAGCCACGCGCGTCGGTCGATCGTAAGGCTAAGCAACGTTTGGTACGGTCGCGTCGGGTCGTAGATTGGTGACCATCTAATATAAAATTTGATATGAATACATTTAAATTAAAATTTATCTTTTAATTAACCACAGCATCAGTTACAATTTAACTTACTTGTATCTACGATAAATGAAGACTTAACTTTTGACTAAACTAAAAAAAAAAACTATTTTAACACTAGCTCCCGCCAATGGTTTCACTCACGTCCCATGGAAACTACTCCGATAAAAAGCCTTTCTCGATAAATGGGCTATCTAAAATTAAAAAAATATATAAATCGCATCTGTAGTTCCTGAGATAAGCGTGTTTAAACCAACAAGTAAACTGTCCAGCTTTATTTGTTAAGTATAAATACAAACAGACAAATATTCCATCTAAAAACCACAAATCAAACGTTTCAAATAAACTGAATATAAAGACCATTACCTCGACAATACAAACAGGTCTTCCGCTAACTACGAGTTGACAATCAATTAAAATCGAATCGATTATCAGAATTGAAGTGCAAATCGAATGATCTGTCAATACCAGTCCATCGATTAAACGTTCGTACTTTAATATTTGATTCGATACTCGTTTATAACAAAGTTGCTCTCGATATTTTACATTTTGAATATAAAGTCTTTTATGTTAAAAGTCGTTATTGACAACTTGTTGGTATTTCAATTTAATTGTGTGTAATTAAGGTTCATTATTTTTATTTCGTATCGTTTTTCACACAATCAATAATGATTGTGGGAATATGAAGAATATTTTTTTATTTATTACTAGCCGTTTTCCCGCGGTTTCACTCGCATCCCGTAGGATTTACTGCCCGTACCCGGATAAAATATAGCCTATATCACTCGTGGATAATGTCGCTTTCGAATGGTGAAAGAATTTTTAAAATCGGTCCAGTAGTTTTTAAGCCTATTCATTACAACCAAACAAACAAACAAACAAAGTTTTCCTCTTTATAATATTATTATAGTATAGATTATATTTCTGAATGGCACTTTTATTTTCCGATTGATGAATAAAAAATTGCGTGTAGTGATGAAACCTGAGCTGATTTTTTTTTTATAGAATCATGGTTTATTCATCTATCCTTGAAAGCATCAAAATCTACCAATTTTCATTATATTTGGACTGGCATTTTTAAGCATTGGTTTTCAATCACATTTTAATCTTGGCCTAATAATTCTCTATCGCCAAAACGTACACCCAAAAATTGCAATATCGCGAAATACAAAACCCGTCGTGCACGATTTCCACAATAAGTCACAACCCATCACAGATGCTTGGCTCAACGCCAAAATAAACAAAAGAATCTTCATATAAAAGTTACATCAGTTAGACCGTCTGTTCGGGCGTTAATATCACTTATGCGAAGCTCGAGTCGTGTCATATTTACGATAGGCTCGCTAATCTTGCAGACTCGCACGAAACATTACTTTTGATGTATTTAAGTTGCTGATATTGGCTCAATGCTTGTTACAAACCATCTGGACGGGTATGGTACTTTGATATTTGTAGTCGGCTTCGCTATTTGTAAGCCGATCGTCAATTGTTTTGCCGTGTTGTCTATTATTCAAATGTCTTTATGAATAATGTGATAAATGACAGACGCATTATAGTACTGTGTTTGCATGTGTTTTTAAATAATAACATTTTAGTCACTTAGTTTTTTTCGTAGGTTTTCCGTTCTAATGGCTATTTATTGAGAACTATTTTCAGGGTCACTAAAAACCTTGTTTATGATATGATACCTATATTATCATGCTTGCGAAGGTGGCTCACGTTATATTCGAAGTTAACGGCTTGTAGTTGTAGCTTTTATTAGAAGTTTCAGGTGTACCTCTTAAACAAATAATGTTATTAAATATAATTACTTCTGTTCTTCCATAAAACACCAAGGTGATCATTTCTAATTATGGTAGTCTTGCTAACATGCAACTCCCCAATTTTTTCCTTGTTCTATCAATCATTATGGACATCATTTGTTAGCTTCGTATATATCGCTCCTTGAATACAAAAGAGACACAAATCGAAATCCATAAATTTTACAGGGCAGCCAAAACAAATTTTTGAAACTGTTTTTTTATAATATTTCATATATTTATTTTTTAAATATTAGATGTTAATATATCATTAGATGCGTATTTTTTAGCTCTATCTATCTACAATATAAACTTTGCAATAGTTGTAACCTTTTAAGAAAAAAAAGCATATAAGTCCCTTTTGCATTCAAAATTTGGACCAATATTATAAAAAATATGTCAAAAATTAAACACAGTTTTTCGAATAAAAATGGTTTATTGCAACTTTTTGGCAGAAAACCGTTTCAAAAAGTTTAATCTTATTACTAGGTAATAAACATTAAGTGAATGGACACCAGGAAACATTGTATTAAATAATATAAACTAAAAAATCTTAACTTGTTATTAAATAATAATTGAGATCAACTTTGTACGTAACTATTATTAAGTAAGATTAAACACTTCTCTCTAAAACAATTATATTTGTAAGAATAATAGAAAAAAACTAGAGATAAAACTGTAATAATCATTATCAAAATAAACATAAATTAACCATATTCATTAA
>NWSH02000525.1:10367102-10381615 GCA_002382865.2 Heliothis virescens | reverse complement strand
CAGTATAATTTAATGCAATAGGGACGTATTTCAAAATATGCTACTGTTGTATTATAAAATATAGTCATACTATACTACTATTGGATTACAAAAAGGACGCATTTCAAATATGGCAATTTTTTATTACAAAATATTATAAGAAATACTTATGTTAGAATGCAAAACGGCCGTTTTCCAAAATAAGGCACTTTTGTATAATATATAATGGTTATAAATACTAATGTTTGAATGCAAAACAGACGTTTTCCAAAATATGGCACTTTTGTATTGTAAAATATAATCACACTTACCTGAAATTTTGAATCCAACACAGACTTATTTTGAATTGAGGCACTTTTTCACTCAACCGACGTGCGTTCCCGTTGAATCTCCGGGCGCAACTAACAAAATGGCGGTTTTGCACTGACATTGCCTGTCAAAGTGAGCTAATGCAAAAATGACGGTAGGTTAGTGCAGCCATAATTAAGCTAAAATGATGGGAGTTTTTTTTTTTACTATAAAATATAGTCGGTTCAGGTGTCATTTTTGCAATAAAACGATTTTCATTTTTTTTTGAAATGTGGCCCTTTTGTATTCAAGGAGCGATATTATGAGGGATCATTATTTACGTAAGATAAATTGTTTGCAGGTCTTTGTGTATATTTGTTATTTTTTGCTATTATTAGAATGTTTGCGAACTTATATAGTAATGTTCTTTTTTTGTAAAAACAGCAAATTCCTAGAGTTGTTTGACAGATAATTTTATCCTAGTTAATATGCAGTTGCTACGCATAATATAGTGCAAAACATCTTCACTCTCATAGCCCAATGGAACGGCAATCTACATGGACAGTGATCAGGAGTAGGACCGACATTAGCGTGCTCTCCGATGTATGGGTATATCACCATTTTCCAAACTCTGCGCTTTGAGGAAATTTCAAAAACTTTTCGAAAGACGAACCTGAGACCACGTGCACAATAGTCGCGCTATGTGACAACTAGACCAACGAATAACTAACCAACTAGACCAACGGTAGTAATATCAGATATTCAAATAACATTATTATTCATTAGATAACTATTTCAAATAAAAGTAAACAGTCTAAAAATATATTTTAAAAAATTGAACCACTCGCTACAAATGCATTACAGCACAAATGCACGTAGTAGTAAATGTTGAGAGATTGCATCGTTCAGGCAAATTGCAGGCAATATGGCGGCAATAATAGGTATCGTTCAACAGAACTAATGCCACATGAGTACTGTTGAATCTAAACGGCTTTTATGTTATAGTATGGTGGATAGAATGGTTATATTGTGGCAACTTTAATGTACCAGTAGTTACAGTATACAAATAGTAGCTTTCAATAAACATAAAAATATTATGGGCGGTACTGTAGTAGATATCAGTCGTGGTGGTATAGCACCAACCTTTCAAGTTGAGTGTGTGGGTTTGATTCCAGGTTAGGAATATACCATTGCAATTTTCCAAGTTTGTATATACCTTCTAAGTTAATTTTAGACAGGAAAATATCTCGAGGAAACCTGGCCTATAAAGTTTGAACTAACCCGCATTCAGCAAGCGTGATGATTAACGCTAAATCCTTATCTGTGTGACAGGAGGCCGTGCCCAGCAATGGCACGATAAAAATAATGTTGATGATTGTAGTAGATACCCAATTATGTATTTTATTCGTTTTCTATGGCAACTCATTTTAAAGACAACATTACATTGCATTCGTAGTTGCAGTAGGATTTTATATAATGGCAACACAAGACTGTAACCGTTTTGTTGCCCTGTCGTGTGAACGCGGACACAGACGTTTTCAAAATTACTTGCCACAAACAAAGTGGAAATGTTTGCATAAAATGTTTTACTTCCGAAAAATACTAACGTTTTGAATAACAAAATATCTTATACCTATTGAAACAACCGATTACAAGAGTTCAGTGTGATAATATATAACAAGTATTAGATTTCTTGATATTTAACATGTTGTTTAATTATTTTTTTGATGTAAGTATATCTTAATATTGTTTGTTTTACTTTCATATAGCACATGTTTTACAAAAAATAAAGTATATTTTTTCACTAGTAACTAATGATCAAGTACCTGCAAATACAGTCTCTCCTTTCAAATATTAGAAATTCAAAAATGAGTTTTTTATTTATTTTATCACATTAGTACCTATTATTATTTTCATATATTTACAACATACACTATTACAAAAAAAAAACTTAAATTAAGAACTAAAAACTAAAAAGCGTCAAAAAATTCCTCCCCATCGCTGTCGACTGGGAGCGTGCCCAAAAGGCTGGCAGCATTGCCACGCTGGATGGCAATGCTTAATCTTTGACCTAGGTAATAGCCAGCCTTTTGGTCACGGGTAGCGTCAACCAGCCGCCTAGATAGTTCTTTGAAAATAGTGTGGGCATTTGGACCCCACGACCCGAGGGTTTCAACCCCAAACGGTTCGAAAATATAGTTGCCAACAAGGCCACTATATTTTCGCCGCTTGAGGTTCTCCGCAGCCGCAGCGGCAGCAGCAGCACAACACGCAGAACTTGCAAGATGGGATGGCGCAAGAGTATCGACGCAGGTTGCGTCCCACACTAAAGGCCTACCCATCTTCCAAGGGAATAACGTCATGCCGTCTGGTCTCTTACCGTCGTCGCGTGCCAAGCTGGATGGTTCTAAAGCGGCTGGCACCCCGACGGCAACAAGAGCGCGACGAATAATGTCGTTAATATTTGCGTGTCGCGCAATACGGCCGGCGCTACGGCTGCATGACAGGCCGTGATGTCCGAGGCTGGTGACAACCTCACCACAGTGGCAGCGATGAGGGGAGCAGCATGGAGATGAGTTTGTATATTATAATTTGCTTAACCATTCATACATTTACTTGTTTACAAATACAATGTTATAACAATAACAGAAAAACCTGTTATTTCCAAACTTGCTCACGTGAAAATTCTTGATAATATTATTCCCATAATATGATGCGACATTATCCCTCTCTTACTGAATAAATATAATATTATATTTAGCGATACACGGAGAACAATGTTGGATATATTTCGGAATAATTTTGGGTAAGTAGGATAGTATTGTGTGCGCAGCTGGAATGGAAAATGTTATTTGCAGGGGATTGAGAAAATCTGTTGTTGATATTAACAGTAGATCTGATTATATCGTGTAGTTAAACACTATTAAGTAATTATACCAACTAGGTTTGGCATATATTCTACAATTCTTGTTTATCATTGATACCGTGTACGCCATCGTGAGAATGTACTATTTCTTGTACATGGAATAAAATGAAACCCAACCTTCTGTAAATGGGCTGTCTAGCACTGAAATATGTTTTTTCAAAGTCTAAAATTAGATAAAGCATTTAAAAATCTATTCATTTATGTTCTTTTTGGTAAATGTATGTTTTCTTTCTTGAAGAGCTCGTGGCTAAGTCAAAGCCGCGCGAATCGATCGATCATAGGGTTAAGCAACGCTTGGCGCGGTCGGTCCGTGGATGGGTGACCATCTTGTCATAACGAGATCTTCCGTGTTCGGAAGACAACGATAAACTGGTGGTCCCGGCTTCATTGAATATCTTTGGCCGTCGTAACGCGGGTAAGTCGAAGCCCAGAAAGTCTGACAACACAGCTTACCAAGGGGTGCCAGTTGCCCGGACTGGGTTGTGGAGGTCACATGGAGCGACTGCCTGAGTCGCTCCATGTAAAACACTGGTTCTCAGCTGCAACCGGTTAGACTGGAAGCCGACCCCAACATAGTTGGGAAAAGGCTAGGCAGATGATGTATGTTTTCTTTCTTTCTTTAAAAAAATACCTATACAAACTGCGTAATACCTACATAATAAAAATATGCTATAGATTATTCCACAAAAAACTAAAGAAATTGCCTGGCACAAAATGTACCTTCTTTTACTTTAGTCAATATTTATAAGGTATCCTATAAAAATATCAGATATTGGAAGCACGTCATGAAAGTAATGTCTACAGATAATAATAAAATATTATACATACATTTGGGATAAGCTGTCCTTGTACCATTTTGTACTATTATTGCTAGAGTATTGGGATAGATATTCTTAAAATAAAGATTTTTTCGAAGGTGACATACAGCTTGAATTATGATAACTATTTCATACTAGTGGATTTACGAAAAGTCTGGCAGTGAAAGCGCTGTAACTCGCTGAAGAATTTTCTCTTCAAAAGGTTATGAAAAGTTTCTTACAATAAAGAAGGTTTCAATAACGACCACCTGGGGCATCCATACCTCATACCCTTAGAGGAAAATCTCTATGAAAGCACTACGTATAATCCTTCAGTATAAAAATGTACGATGTTACATAACCCTCTTATCTGCTGACTCCGAAAACCTGACGGAATCTCATAAACAGGCTTCAAGCAAAATACATCACAGGATCCCAATATACCTTTATAGGCCTACTCAGGGTCGCACTTGGCCGGTTTTTCTTCATTATTATTCAAGGCAGGTTCCTCAACCGCAGTTTTCCTCACTACGCTGCTTCGGCATGCGGGGCACGAGCAGACAAATAAGTTAAATAAGTTTTGGGGAGATGGCGCACTCAATGTGGTTTGTGATGAGCTGTCAAATCTTTGAGGTGTCTAAATCTACGCGAATTTGGCTTAAGTTCAACAGAGCATTAAACGGTAGAAGTTTTACCTTCAAGTTGATGCAGAAGGGTTTTACATCGTAACGTAATTTTCGTCCATGAAAATCGTGAAAGTTGATAACTCGTGCGGCGATTGCAAATTAATTTAATGTGGAAACTGTTGATCATCGATCGTAATCTTATGATATCGTTTTGCTGCTGGAGCTGGAATTGGGATTGGCACTTTAAAGCAATAAAAATAAAAAAAATAAAAGCAATTATAACGCCCTCAAACTTATCACAAAAATGGACATACCTAAAAGGCTTGGAGTTAACCTTCAGCAGAGAAATAAAATAAAAATATATTCCTACTTGTGTATCCTACTTACTTGTATATCCTACTTGTCAGGTGTAAATTCACGGACAAAATAATTATCAAAATAAGTCGAAAGGGTAGAAGAATTTCAACATAAAACCGATAGCGATCTGTGAAGCATAGCGTAGAATAAAATTGTGTTGGTCTAGATCCAGTTTAATGCAAGATTATTCTTTATAGCCAGCTGTGAGATATGTCACGAACATTCGAACAGTACTGAATGAAATGTATCTAGCATTTTAACAAGAGTATCAGAATTTTATTTTAAGTTGAAAATAAGGTTAGTTATATAGCGTGCAACTAACAACGCTTTTACGATAGCTGATTTTCCGCGCGGCAAGCGGCAGTAAACAATTGACAGCTACTAGTATATACGTAGATACTTGAAATAAATCAGCTCATAAATCCATAAAGATGAATAGTACTGCGCACATTACAACAAACTAATAAGGCCCAAGTTCATCGGAATAAACTTCAGTTTTCTTTAAAAAACGGTTTATTTTTACGTTGAATTTTCAAAGTAAACATTGTTTTACAAAAATGGGATTAAACTGTTTGGTTGAATTGAGCCAAACGGGGCAACTATCTGCCGATAGTTTAGTCTGTAGTATGTGAAAGCTCTTACAAATCTACTACATCAGTACATCGATCACTGGGGGTTACAATAGTATCGCAGTCGATAATCACAGTTGTGTCGCAATCCTTACAAATCCTCTCTAACTCATATTGTAAAACTATGTGTGTGTAGGTTGTATTCTACATTTTTAAGACCTAAGTAAAATAAATGCCTTGACATTGACAATAACTTGTATTAATATAATTCGATTCTTTAATCAAGTTGCCTAGTAACTTGGATTACTGATAGTAAAAAAAAATACATATACTAAACAAACCACATATTCTTTACCGGCAAGTCCAGTATAAATGCAGCAATGTTTAACATTTACGCAGTCCTGAGTTTCACTATAGCAAGAGATTATTTTATAGTTTTATTCCTGAAATATTTAACTCCCCATAATAAACCAAAATTTTCAAAAATCCCATCTCAAAAACTGCATACAAAAAATCATCCATTCCTTTTCTTCAAACAAAATCCCATTTCCCCTGTTACTAGGCGCTCCGAGGTTTCTCGTCACAAATAAACACTTCCTACGAACACCACAAACCACTTTTACAGGAGCAGCCGCTAAATCGATCCTCATGAAAAATTTAAATGTTCCGTCGATCCTTCGGACCTTTTCTCTCTGATAGGAGGACTGAGACTTAGAGCATGTGACCAATTGGAGCTGTCATTAGTACATCTCTATACGAAAAAGTCTGCCAATTTGCGCGTGAGAGCAAAGCTACACAAACAATAGTCATGGTTCACTCATGTATTTTGGATTACATCGTTTTCATAAATTGGTAATATGCATGGACCCAAACTTAAACTTAAAACCGTTAATTAAACTAAAGTTTATAAATATAAACTTTTTGACCGCCAGAACAAAAAATAGCCCCAAAAATGTCAACCCTTCATCACTCCCTAGGTGTTTTGCTGGGAAAAAGTGTCGTAACAAACTCCCCAACAACACATGCTTATCTCTTAGATTTGAAGAACCAGATTTATTCAAAATAAAGTCATTGAAACATTATTATTCGATAAGCAATAAATAAATTAAAATTAAAATAAACACATGTTGCCTAGCACACAGATTTACACTAGGGTGGTCCTTATTTGTTCAAAAAAAAATTTTTTTTGAAATGTTAATCGGGCACCCTCTCAAAGTGATATATAGACTTTAAAATAAATACCATATTTTTTTCAGAATTTTTAATTAATATTTAGGGGTTGCGACGGGACTTTTAAAATGAAGAAAATAAAAATAAAGGGTTTTTTTTTATAATTTGCTACATTTATTTGTAATACAGTGGAAACAGTGAGAAATTAAATATTAAGCTTTTTAATAGACAAATTAAAAGATAAAACACGTAAATCAATTAAAAGTTACTTCACAAGTGCTGATTTTCTAGAATCAGGATATTTTTTCCTAAATTCTTTAACATTCAAGAGTGGATATTGGTTTTGCTCCTCGTTTATGGTGATCAACTTATTATATTGTTCCATTAAAGCGACACCACGTTCTGCGACATCATTCACTACCCTCATTGACCGCACTATGTTTCTTCCAGCTTGATAACTATCATCTGCTGGCCAGTCAGCAACATCTTTATTTAGAAATTGAGATGATATTCCCAGTATCTCAAAGAAACGAAGGGAATTACTGGACACCAACTCTTCTATATTCTTTCTTGCAATATTTTTGGCATCCAGGCTTATTCGCTTCGGAAAAAAATCTGGACCTTCGTTTTCTAAGGCCTGCGCCATATTTTTTTTGGTATCAATGTCGTCATCAAAAAATGCAAACTAAGTGGTACGAGCTCTTCTGTTAAGTACCACAAATGGACCAGAATTTTCTTAAGAGAAACTTTGGCTAGTGTTTGTATTTTCATTGAGGTCTTTTAATGGTTGTAAGTCTTTCCTGGGCGCTGAAGAAGTAACAGAAGCTTGAATACCAAACAAAAAATGGCGCAGGCCTTAGAAAACGAAGGTCTAGATTTTTTCCGAAGCGAATAAGCCTGGATACCAAAGATATTGCAAGAAAGAATATCGAAGAGTTCGTTTCCAGTAATTCCCTTCGTTTCTTTGAGATACCGGGTATTCCCAGATATATATTTATATCTCAATTTCTAAATAAAGATGTTGCAGACTTGCCAGCAGATGATAGTTATCAAGCTGGAAGAGACATAGTACGGTCAATGAGGGTAGTGAATGATGTCGCAGAACGTGGTGTCGCTTTAATGGAACAATATAATAAGGTGATCACCATAAATGAGGAGCAAAAACAATGTCTTCTCTTGAATGTTAAAGAATTTAGGAAAAAATATTCTGATTCTAAAAAATCAACACTTGTGAAGTAACTTTTAATTGATATGCGTGTTGTATCTCTTAATTTGTCTATTCAAACAGTATTAATAACATGTTTTTTTAACCTGATCGGTATTCCAGCCTTTTTCCATATAGCCAAGACATCACCAGCAGCCAAAGTAGCAGAATCACGAGTATTTTCACTTTTGTAAAAAAAAAACAATTGTAACGTTTCTTTGATTGATGGCAACTTTGTTGCAATCGAATTAGGCGACATTTGACTTACTAACCAAATGTTTGTTTTGTTTCTCGTGGAAACAAACCCACTTCTACCACTTTTTGATGACATAGTAAAACAATAACGGACGAAAGCAAAATCGACAAGTGCGCTCTCGCGAAGCTTAAAATTTGAGTGAGTTTCGCGGGGCGAGAACTTGGATATGTAAGGCAAGGGGTGTAATGGGCGTCAATTTGCGGGCTATTCCTCTAATATTAGTCATATAAATAAATAAAAATCATAACATTTAGTATTTTATAAGAAGGAATCTTTAAAAATATTTTTCTTCATTTATTTCCCATTATACGATATTTTATAACTTTGAAATGTATGTCGCGACCCCTAAACAGTATTTAAAAAATAAAATAAAAATTCTGTATTCATATTATAGCATAGAGAACATAATTAGACGGTGCCCCGGTGATAATTTTCACTTTGAAAAATAAGGACCACCCTAATTTACACCTATAACAAAATTCTCAAGACGTAATAAATACATAGTATATGGTTTTTCCAGTTAGTAGAATATTCTAAGAACTCACTACATGATACGGTTTGGGTAGATAATGTTTATTTAACAGTCTGTTGGTTTGATAGATGTTTTGTGTGTAATGAACCTTGAAATGTTTTTGGGAGACTAAGATATTTTTAAATACTGGCAAAACTCGTCATATATCATTTTATTTAGATAGGCCACACAAGTACCTCCCTTTTCAAAAAGTTTACGTTTTAGATGGGACATTTTCATAAAATAATTAAGTACCTAAATATGTTTTTTTTCCCTTGGTATATAAAAAGCCTTTAACAGTATTCAGCATTTGTGTCAGCCACGAAACTTTCACCTTCAAAATTTCATGTATAAATAAATACGCAACCTCAACCAAAGTAAAGTGTACAGAAAAATAACTAAAAAGGCATATACTTCTAATAAGCTGCTATCTACTGGAATTACCTTTTACCTACCACAATTTACGAAAGAAAATTGCTTAACTTAAATACAATTAGGTTGTTAATATATGTTTGCGATTAAAGATGTATGAAGTATGATAATTAACTTTAGTACAGTCAGCCACATAAATTTCTGTAATCTTCCGACTGTTAAGCAAAAGTGTTGGTATAATAAGGAAAAAGGTTGGAAGTCAAACTGTGTTTTCCTTTATCATTAGTCATGGTGGCTTAGAAACTATCTATGTGGGTCGAAGATCTGATAATGTTATGTCTTGTGTTTGGGCAACTAAAATAACGTTACAAGTCTTTTAATGGATAAAGTTGTTACGAGATACGAATACAAGCCCAAACAAAGTGTCAATGTAAACAAATGATTACATAAAGTTTACCTATAAATTGTGACATTAGTTTGACTAACACAATATTTACATTTTGAACATACAACTGTAATTGTTTCATTTTTGCTTAATCTGTAATTATACTAAACAATACACCATTTAATTGCGGAGCTGCCTAATTTTACAAGTAACTAAGCAATTTATTTTGATTTACGACCAGAATTAAAATAATCGAGATTTATGGTGCAAATGTTGCATAACTTATTTCAACCCAGTATTTCTAGCTTAAGATACTATCTTGACCGCAATATAAGTATTATTTATTCACAATGTTACAAATTGTTATTTAATTTTCTATTTATAAAAATAACTACATTTCTATTTACCGAAAATACTTGTAAGTGAATTTATTTTTGACGTCGACTGTACCTTTATTTTATTTCTTGCGTCCTACGTGAGAGATTAGTACGCAGCGAGATAAGCACGAGCGAAATAAACGAGAGCCTTTATGTTACGTCCTTTAGATAACCTTCAGTTATTATTACAGGCTTTTGTATGGAATTTGCTTATAGAATTAGGAATTGCATCCTCGCTTTTTGATGTTCAGAAAAACCGTGTAATATTTTCATGTATTTGTTATTATAAACTTTATTTTCGCGCTGAATATAGTATACAATTTAAGACCTATAATATGTCCTACTTTTTATTACCTCAAATGAAGGGTTCCTGAAAAGAAGTAACTACTATGTAGTAGTATGTACTTAATTTAAAGATAGTTTCAAAAGTACCTACCTACAAAGACACAAAAATGGAAATATTACTTTCATTTCATATATTATATATCTAATTTTAAACCAGGTACAGGGAGCCTAAAAAGTATTTTAATAAAAGTTGTTCATAAAGATACATATCAACTTGCCTAGTAAGTAAAACGTTATGAATAAAGTGGGATTCGGAACAAAAGTTGCGTTCCCTTGAGTGCCTACATTAACTGTGCTCACTAACTTTTGTAGTGTATGAGTAAGTGCTATTGCACACTAGAAGATAGTTGGTACACATATTGTGGCTTTATTGTTGGCCATAATTTATATACTAATGCTATTAAGTATTTAGTACTCCTAAGATTGCAATGAATATCAAAATATCTGAAAATGACAACTGAAAAGAACATACCTCTATTTGGCAGTCGGGTAAAAATAAATAGTCACTTTTCAAAATATTTGCTACATCTTCTTTGATTAATCCATACGCGTATAACGATTTCAATAATATATCTGTTGATTTGCTTACCTACCTAGAGATAGTGATTACATATTAGTGGAATAGAGGTAATGTCAAATTCCTTTTTCCATTAAGAAAATCAACAAATAGATAACAAAATAATAAGATAGTAAGAATAGCAGACTTGAGTATCCTAATCCATGATGACAAGGCAATAAATAGACGACACTAAAGTTGTTTAGTTTACGCTAACACTTAACTCACCCACGGATATGTAAGTACACCTACGCATTTATACATATGTTGCCATTAGAAAGTTAGCATGTGAATATTTTTTTTTCTGTAAATAGGTCAACATGGCCGGTGAGTGATTTCGTAATCATCACGTTTAAAAAAATATTTTTTTAACTAGGATTTACGTTTAAGCTGCCGAGTAGTTTAGATACACACTGGAATATTCTGTCATAGCCATATTGCAGATTTGTTTACTTTATAAAACGATTTACATGTGTACAGACACAAGCACATCGACCTACCACTCTGTCATCTGTCAAATTTCTATAACTATATCACATTAGTGGAAGGTATGTTCGATTTGAAAAAAAATACAGATTCGGGTGGGTTGACCGGCTGGCGCCTGTACAGACGACAGCACATCAAGTTACCACAATCTGTCAAATTCTGCGACAGATTTTCAACCTTATCACAATAGTGGAAAGTTAATGTTTGATTGGTAAAATTTGACGTTTACCCGTTGTCGTCTGTACATAATCTTTATTTCATAAAACATAATTAACCGACCTACCTCCCTCCATGAATAATACCGGCTCTCGTTAAGGTAAGATTCGCTATCAAAATACAATCTTTATCCCTCATTACCATTAATATTAAGCGTCTTAGCCAAACGTTGTGTACCCATAACCCCGTAATTACGAGTATATAGGTTGATGGGATAATGCTATGGGCCAAAGGTTACTGATAACATTGATAATGTGGAATTTGCCTGCTGATTGTGATAACAGAACATTTCGGCAGTCTTTGGGGGTTAATGACCTTTTTTATGTGAAAGCTCAAGTTTGCGACTGAATAATTTTGGTTGATGTTAATTGTGAAAATAATAACAAAAGACTACAATCTTTATTTCAAAATACTCTTACAAAAAGGTCTGATTTCATTAGGAAAGAACTGTCAGGAACCGCGACGAATGTTCATTGAATAGTATTAATGAAACAAAAAGGTTCTTGATACTTTTAACATTTTGAAATAATGTTCACATTTGTGTAGATAATATTAAATTATTTTTTCTCCGGAACGATAAAAAGAACTGAAATGTGATGCTGACTATTTTAGTTATTCGGCTACAAAAATAAATAGCTATCCTACAGTACAGACGACAGCACATCAAGTTACCACAATCTGTTAAATTTCTGCAATCGATTTTCAGCCTTATCAGAATAGTGTAAGGTTAATATTTCATTGTTAAATTTGATAGATTCGGTCTGTCAGGCTGTAATCCCGATATAATACTGTACAATACAGTATAGTAGTATTTCCGACATACAAAAAAAAGTTTAGCAGACCACTAAACAAATAACTAAATAATTCAACTAACTAACAAATTGTTCATCAATTCAACCGCATTCAATTAAAGCTTATCCCAATAGCACCGCACTGCAAATCTAGAATGTTCACCAATCTGTGGCAACCGGCGATGACGTCACAACATAGAATGTATAACGAATAGAAGCGCCAACTGACTCGCCGCCATATGCAAATGAACCGGAATGTTTGTTTCAGATAATTACTATCTAATTCTATTGGTTTTGGATTAGGGAAATCTTTAACGAATTTGTTGGTGTCTGCTTTTGCGCTTATTTGTAGCTTAGAGCTCTGGAAAACGCGATATGGAAAGTTTGTTTCAGACTACGTTAATATCTATTATACATATTATCACACAAAAAATAACTTATAGCAAAAAAATATCGCGCATTACATACATTATTATGGTCCAATAGACTATTACTATAAATTGTTAGTTTACAGCAAAAACAATAATTTACAATTTACAGCCTTCTTTACCCGAAAAAAAATATAGTCCATGTTACTCGAGGATAGTCTAGCTACCCAACATTAAAATAATTTTTAAGATCGGTCCAGTTATTTTGAGCCAATTCGTTACAAACATACATACAAACATTTTTTTCTTATCTATATCTTCTATCTATACTTATAATAAATCTGTAGAGAGGTCAATTCTGTACCTGAGATATATAACCAAAATAACTATCAGGGGGTGATTAGGGATCGATACTGATGCCAAAAATGCAATCAGTAGAATTTCTGTCTGTCTGTCTGTATGACCGTTATAGAAACAAAAACTATTGGACGGATTTTAACGAAACTTGGTACAATTATTTTTCATATTTCTGAGCAGGTCATAGAATACTTTTCTTCATGCTATAATCAATAGGAGCCCAGCATTGAAGGGAAAGATCTTAGATTATGACGACCCGTTGTCGCTGGCATAAGCGACATGATCCGCGAACGGAGTCGCTGGCAGAAGCTAGTTTATAATATTAGTATAGATGATTTGTTTTCACAGACTAATAATATATCTCCAAGTTAAACAATAATATTCATGCTATGTTATGTTTAAGTTTGAAGCCACAGTAGTTACCGTGGTTTACCGATTAGGTAGAGAGTTTTAGTTCAGTTAAAATAACTTAACTGTTTGTTTACAATATACAGGTTAAACATAACAAATAACTTTACTTCAATTCTATTATATGCTAGCTGTTTCCCCGCGGTTTCACCTGCATCTCGTGGTAACTACTTCCCATACCCTTGCAAAATAAACACAAACAAAATATAACCTGCATATGTTACTCGCGAATAGGTTGTCTAGCTTCCTAACAATTTTTTTTTCAAATTTGTTCAGTTGTTTTGTAGGTTTTAGGGTACAAACAAACAAAAAAATGTTCCCTCTCTATTATATTAGCATAGATGAATGTACGAGGTAGTGGTTATATGAGGTAGTTAGCCTGTGACTTTTAATAGGTAATCTGTGGTTTAGAAAAGTCATTACTAAGTGATAAAATATACAAGATATTGAATATATTGCGATACTATATGACTGACATATAAAACTATATTTAGCTTGAGTGTTATAATGACCGATAAAAAAGTATTGTTTAAATTTCGTTCTCTAATGTAGGTCAGAAAATTAAATAGAGTCATTTATAAATAATATTACCGTATTTCTTCAAGATAACATTTTAACTAAATTAAGATACTCCGTGAGTAATTAATTCATGAGAAAGTGTCGTGTACAAAATATACCGTTATCTAAAACAACAGCGCTCTCAGTAATAATGTTGAAGTAACAATTAAACATTATAATCTGGGCTTTTCAAATTAATTTGTTAATTTAATGTTTTGAATATATTATTATTGTTATTGTCTTGGTAGTTAGGAACGAATATTAATCTATCTATACGAAAATAAAGAGGAAACATTCATTGTTCTTTTAACCGAATTCAACAAAAAGGAGGAGGTTCTCAATTCGGCCGGTCTTCTTCTTATCGAGTGAGCTGCAGGTTTAATCACCTAACAAGCCCAAGTGTCAGAGTTTTCTCAAATCCGCCTGACGGCCTCTGACGTGGATTTATATACGACTGCTACTGAGTAGCAATCGAGGACGCCGGCTTTACGTGCCCTCCCAGTCACGGGGGTGTAACACAGCCTACTTCCAAACTCCAGGCTGCTTTGTGAAAGTTTCTAAAACCCACAAAGCGATTTCGGCCTGGCCCGGGAATCGAACCCGAGACCTGT
>NWSH02000525.1:10352906-10365272 GCA_002382865.2 Heliothis virescens | reverse complement strand
AATCTATAATATAAAAATGAATCGCTAAATGTGTTGGTAAGCGCATAACTCAAGAACGGCTGGACCGATCGGGCTTATTTTGGTCTTAAAATGTTTGTACAGATCGAGGGAAGGTTTAAACGATGAGAAAATATGATTATGTATAAAAAAAAACAGGATCCGCGTACGAAGTCGCGGGCAAAAGCGAGCCGTTCTTGAGTTATGTGCGTGTAAGCGCATAACTCAAGAACGGCTGGACCGATCGGGCTTATTTTGGTCTTAAAATGTTTGTACAGATCGAAAGAAGGTTTTAACGATGAGAAAATATGATTATAAAAAAAATCAGGATCCGCGTACGAAGTTGCGGGCAGAAGCTAGTGACTGATAAAAATGTATTGTTTAAACGTTCTCTAATGTAGGTCAGAAAATTAAATAGAGTCATTTATAAATAATATTACCGTATTTCTTCAAGATAACATTTTAACTAAATTAAGATACTCCGTGAGTAATTAATTCATGAGAAAGTGTCGTGTACAAAATATACCGTTATCTAAGACAACAGCGCTCTCAGTAATAACGTTGAAGTAACAATTAAACATTATAATCTGGGCTTTTCAAATTAATTTGTTAATTTAATGTTTTGAATATATTATTATTGTTATTGTCTTGGTAGTTAGGAACGAATATTAATCTATCTATACGAAAATAAAGAGGAAACATTCATTGTTTTTTTAACCGAATTCAATAAAAAGGAGGAGGTTCTCAATTCGGCCGGTATATATATGTATATATATATTTTTTAATGTATGTATACCGATTTCTCCGAGATTTCTGAACCGATTTACTTAATTCTTTTTGTTTGACGCAGAATAGCTTCGAATTGGAATTTGGTTGGTAATTTGTACACATTATAGCGGAATATTTATCTGTAAATAATTATTATATTTTTCTGATTCCACATGAAACCGCACATTTTTTTCCGAGAATCGACTCCATTAAATTTTTGACCAGCTTCTCATATTATACGGTATAAAATATGTATTTACAGTATTATGTTTTTCCGCTTTTTAAAGTGTATTAAACATCATATTTTGTTTCTACTTAGTACTCTTTGATTATAAAAAAAACCACGGGATTTTTTCGGAATTTATTTGCTGTGTGACTGTACTACTTTTTATGAAAATAAATTATTAATTTGAATTTATATATATGTATAAATTACGTACCTGCTGTCTGTACACATTGTTTTCTCATAACATAACGTATAATTTTCCCTCGCGGGGCTACTGGAGTAAAATATTATTTCTATAAAATTGGCAGCCACCACCTGCGACCTAATAACATTATACTGAGCGATATACTGCTCATTTATTACATACAATATGTATGTATAGGTATATTATTTACAGTGTACACGTTTTTGTATTGTAAATGAGCCTTACTTCTGGTGCATATAGTAGGTTGTGGCGTGGTGTGTATAGAAGAGCTCGTGGCTAAGTCAAAGCTGCGCAGATAGCTCGATCATAAGGTTAACGCTTGATGCGGTCGGTCCGTGGATGGGTGACTATCTTGTCATTACGAGTTCTTCCATGTTTCGGAGGGCACGATAAACTGGTGGTCCCGGCTGTCATTTGACCATCTTTGGCAGTCGTTACGGGTAGTCAGAGGCCAGAAAGTCTGATAACCAGTGTTACCAATGGGTATTAGGATGCCCGGGTAACTGGGTTGTGGAGGTCAGACAGGCAATCGCTCCATGTAAAGCACTGGTTCTTAGCTGTATCTGGTTACACTGGAAGGCAACTCCAACATAGTTGGGAAAAGGCTAGGCAGATGGATGGTATATTATTTACAGAATACACGTTTTTGTATTGTAAACGAGCTTTATTTCTGGTGTATGTAGTAGTTATTGGCTAAATAACAGGCGCACGGGTCGATCGATCATAAGAATTGGCGCTGTCTGTTCATGGGTGGGTGACTTGTCGTGACGAGTTCCTTCGTGTTTTGAAAAGCACGATTATTTGGTGGGTCCCGGCTTTGGCAGTCAGAAGCTATAAAGTCTGACAACCAGTCTTACCGAGGCGTATCGGGTTGTTTGGGTGTAGGAGATCAGACAGACAGTTGCTCTATACAAAACATTGTTACATTGAAAGCCTACCCACCTAAACATAATTGAAGATGAAGTGTTTTCTTTCAATATAATAAACTCCATTTATATGCCATCAAACCTCTTAAATACATCATATTTATAGAACAGTACCTTCTAAATATAATTATAGATTTTTGCTCATAATTTCCTCATACATACAGGTACACAAGTATCTTCCAATATACTTCGTTCATACCGATCGCTTATCGTAATTCAATGTTCGAAATTCGAACGTGAGTGACGTAAGATTTCCTCGTGTCGAAATGAAACGTCAATTTGACGAATGCCGAATGTCGAAACGTCATTCAATATGATGTTATTAAGGTTTCTCTTACAGAATCGGATTCAGGACTGAAGAGGTAGTTGTAATTAAATTTGATCAATCAAAATGGATTCAATTCTATTCTGAAGGTCAGATCTGTGCTTGAAGTTTATTGTAATAGTATATGTAATTGAAATTACTAACTTAAGTAATTAATATGTATAACAAGCTTTTGCCAGCGGTTTCACCCGCATCCCGTGGATAATACTCGGTGCACTTGGATAAAAAGTAGCCTATAGCCTTCCTCGATAAATGGGCTATCTAACACTGAAATAATTTTTCAAATCGGACCAGTAGTTCATGAGATTAGCGCGTTCAAACAAACTCTTCAGCTTTATAATATTAGTATAGATTATATTCAGTAATTATCGTTGCTCGTAGTAAAACTAGATTTCTAAGGAAACTAATTACACCACTGTGATATAAGAGCTACATAGTGTAGGATTACCCACCTTAGAAAGGATACCATAGGATACCATAGGATACCAAAGAAAGGATACCTTCCTTAGAAAAATCATCTCAATCTGCTCACATTGAAAGCAAGGCAAAATAAACTTAGTTTAACATTTTAAAATATTAGTGAATATATTTTAAGAAGTTTCTTATTTCAGAATACGAGAAACTGAACTAGTTACGATTACAGTGCTGATTTATTGAACTACTCCACCCCAAATAATGCTCTAATTATATTTATGACGATGATTTTAATCAATCAATCAACTAAATTAACGTAAATAATCAATTATGATTAATGATTTCGATAAGGGCGATGGGCTGCTACTATTTGCCATGTTTTTAGTATATAGCATGTTTCACTGCACTATAATCATATTTTTTAAACGGTTTTTTAGGGTTCCGCACCCAAAGGGGTGAAACGGCTACTAAAACTGCTGTCCGTTAGTCCACAGGCTGTATGTATACAAAAAAATACTGAAACTTACAACAAAATAATTATTTATGGGGCTCCTGTATCGCAAACGTGATTTTTGCTCGTTATAAAGAAGGACTCAAACGGTTTTTAAAAATCTTTATTTAACATGCTTTTAATAAATCCAGTCAACTGTAGACTCTTATAAAAAAGAGTAGCCTTTTGAAAGCTCAAGAATTTATCTAGATTTAAAACCAGATTTAAGAATAACCTATTACACAATCGCTCGGTTGAAACCCAAGAGTCATGGTCGATTCACATAGGCTGTGATGCTAAGCCGCACCCGTGTAAACCCATCTTTAGTCCTACGCGTAGGTCGGTGAAAGGGCTTGAAAGGTTATGTAATATTTGGCCAGGAGATTTTAGGCATTTCTTATTTTATATTTTTTAGGTATTTTCTTTAACTAGAGTACCCTTTTAGATGTGTTATTATGTTTCGATTTAAGCCCGACATTGACGGACTATTTGGATACTGCATTATGTCATGTCTTTAATCATAGCATGAGATAGAGGTATTTCATTTGTTTTCTATTATATGTTAAGCGGTATAAAGTCGTGCGCAGTGATTTCATGAGCTAGTAGTCAGTTTCCAAGAAAACTTTCAGTGTGAAAAAAGCCCATTAATCGAGATATTCTTTAGGCTATTTTTTTATACGGGTGCTCGGAATATTAACCACAGCACGCGGTCGGGAGCTAAATAACGCTTAGATGTATTGTGTGAAAAAAGATAATCTAGGAAGAATGTTACTTGTGGGTGACCTCAGACTATGGAAGAGGAAGACTTTCTCAATCAACAACAAATTAAAATTGGCATAAGTGCTGGAGAATGATAAAGTTCTGTAGATAAGTGGTATTAATTAACTTATGAATCTTTTGGCAAAGTAACCACTTATGATTAGCAATTAGGTGCAGTCGATCCGTGGATGGGTAACCACTATTTAATAAACAGTTCTTGATGTTATTGAAACTGAACAAAATAAATGTATGACTACAAATAAATATTATAATTCAGTTGCTAAGACTATCATACTTCTTTCAATAAAAATGAATAAACATTTTATAATATCAAGAACAGTTTTTCATTTGAATAAGGCATTATTATTTTCATTTCATAGCTAAACATATCTCCGTATCAAACGACTTGATGAGTTTTTTGTTTATATACTTAAGTTCATTTTGTTGAAGCAAGTTTTTATATTCTTATTGCGAAGAGGTTTATCTAAACACCAATCAATTATAAAAAGCTCAATGTTTTATCTCGTTGATAAACTTAACCGACTTATTTAAAATAGAGTTTTTGAATGCTTCAACAGCTGAAGAGTTTGTTTGCACTATTTGAACGCATTTAATTAAAGAACTACTGGACCGTTATGAAAAAATATTTCAGTGTTAGATAGTCCATATATTTCTAGGCTACTTTTATTCGGGATACAAGAGAAAATTCGTATATGTCATGTAATTATGTAAATATCGATAGTAGAAAATCATCATCCGCCTAGCCTTTTCCCAACTACGTTGGAGTCGTCTTTCAGTGTAACTAGATGCAATTATACAGCTGAGTAGGTACCAGTGATTTATATAAAAGAACTGCCTATTATGACTTTCCTTAATCTGTCCAGTTATATAGGCAATCCGATATCTTTTGGTAAGATAAATTTTTAGATTTTTCAATTTCTTAAAACCCACTGCCATAGATGTCCAGACGACAGCGGGTCAACTTACCCGAAGCTCTAAAATTTTACCAATCGACCATTAACCTTCCACTACTGTGATAATGTTGAAAATCTATTGAAGAAAGTTGACGGACTGTGGTAACTTGATGTGTTGTCGTCTCTACTACTGCAACTGTACTGTTTGAAATCGCAAGCCAAGTCAGTTCGCCTGGTGAGGAGCAAGCAATTAAGCCATGCTCACCAATGACTTAGATTTCCTGGAAAGGTACTTGGGTTACGTACAATTCTTAGGTACCTTGCTACATAGCATAAGCTGCTATGATCCAATAATGCAATACCATATCCAGTATTGTAGATTATTGGCAATCGTATTAATAATCAATTAGCTCATTTGTGCTTATTGCGTAATATATCTTACATATTAGTGCTGAAGGAGCTTGCAATTAGCGGTAGAGAGCCTGTCTTACTTGACCTCATTGTGGCGTGTTCGATTACAGTATTGTAAGCAGATACATGTGAAATGCAACTGCTGATAAATGGATGTAGTTAAAAATAAGTAAAAGGGTGCTAAGAAGTGGCACGAGTGATCGTGAAGCTTTGTGGAAAGTGGTTGTAATCGTATGGGGACGTGATGAGAAGGAATGAGGATCATATTGAGCTTCATCATCTGCCGAGCCTTTTCTTAGCCATGTTGAGGTGCTGCTTAATACCAGTGCTATCTGACTCTCCTTTGTCCTCAACGCCCATTCCTGGGCAACCTGATATCCCTTAGTATGACTGCTTGTAAAATTTTCTGATCTGTGACGACTACCAAAGATGTTCAAATGATAGCTGGGATCTACTAATTTAACGTACTTTCTTAAACATTCTTCCGATTTGCTGACTCAAGGATGGATAAAAATGAGGTGGACGACCAAAAAAACGATGGATGTATATGCAAAAGATGATATGATTTAAAAGAATGTTCCTGTTGGGATGACGACAGGTAAGTATGAAGGATGTTCAGATATAATCTTAAAATAAAATGAGTATTATTTGGCATATATTTTAGAAGACGAGGGTCCGCATATATCTGCCTTCGTTTTCATTTCAATTAATTGTATAAATTATTAAGTAAGAAAGAGTCTTTAATTTTGATAATTATAAAAAGGTTTTTTGAACTCTCTTTTGAGGTTTGGTATACAAAGGTTTTGTAAGATGTTTTATTACAGCTAATATTAATTTAATACCAACTCAATGTGTTATTCCCAAGTAAATTTTAACCCTGAGGTTATTTCCGAAATAAATATATAATTAAACCAGCCGAATATAGACTATGACGATGACAGATGCCTACTGCCAATAAAATATGTTTATCGTGATTGTTAAGTGGGTCAATAGATTAACAAGATAAGACTATATAAATATTATAATTAATTCCATATGAAGGTTGTCAGCAAGTTTTTAATTGAAACTGGAATATACATAATTCAATTAAATTAAAAAGGTAGGAATGATATTACACAACTCGGGTAGTTATTACCTGGATAAGTGTAGGTAATCAAGTTGCCAATGTCACTTTCTCGGAATAGATATATGAAGTGTAGGAATAATTATGATAATAAAACAGGTATTTCATCATTTAAATAACTGAACTATAGTAGCACTTACCTTTTAAATGACAATCAGCATCACCAAAAAAATCATCAGAAACCAAACTTTTTGAAAAAATCACATTCAAAAACAAAACTGCACTGGCACTCGAGAAACCGAAATTGGAAAGAACAAAATTCGAATTCGAACGTCGGAAAAGTTTTAAATATGGAATGTGGTTCGCGAGCCTTCGGGCGGCTTCGGCGGGGAGGAGTGTCCCGTTCGGCGGTCGGGTAGCTACTGGCAAGCCTACCCTTGCCGGCCCTGGCCCATTGAAACTTTTATCACCTTATTTTATGCAGTGGCTTAGTTTACGCTGTCGTGTACTTTTTGAATTTCGAATGTTTAATGTACGCACTATATTCATGTTCATACGTTTAAACAATAGAATGGGAACCGATATCTATACTAATATAATTAAGCTGAAGAGTTTGTTTGTTATAACGGGCTAATCTCAGATACTGCTGGTACGATTTGAGAAATTCAGTATTGGATAGACCATTTATTGGGGAAGGCTTTTTATCTGAGAGCGCGGAGTAGTTCCCGCGGAATGCGGGTGTACCCACTGACGGAAGCTAGTCCCTACTATCCCTACTAATATTATAAATGCAAAAGTAATTTTGTCTGTCTGTCTGTAACGCTTTCATGCCTAAACCAGTGAGCTGATTTTGATGAAATTTGGCACAGAGATAAAATAGACCCTCAGGAACAATATAGGCTTAACTTTTTATCTGGGTACGGGAAATAGTTCCTTCAGGAAGCGGGCGAAGCCACTGGCAGAAACTAGTAAGATATAGTTTATCTGGGTATGGAAAGAAGTTCCTTCAAAAAGCGGGTGAAATAGCTAGTTTTTCTAGTAACTTGTGTCCTTACCATGTATTTGCGGCTTAAAAATCATCTCTATTACACTGTGTGGGGTTTTAAGTAAAATTCCGTTGTTTCCATTACTAAAACCAGCCAGTGTCACTTGACGAAGGTTTGCCTGTCGACTTTTTACGGATTTGTTCAGGAAAAGATTTAAATCTTTAATTTGACTTTGATTGATGACAGTTGGGATTGTTGTTTTATAAGGACGCCTTATTTTGACGATGAAGAAGGTCCAGTGAAACGATTTAAGAATAAATTAAATGCCTATTTTTTAGTACTGTCTAGTAAGTTTATATTAAAACATAGCGTAATTAATAGCCATCTTTTGAAAATCAGTAAAAAAACGTAGTTTTTCTTTGATGATTGTCCAGTTAAAAACAATAGTCCTTTCTCATATTCAGGACACATTTCTTATTTTCTGAAATATACCTAAAGAAAAACTTTGTCCCTGAAGTATATAATTAGGTGTCAAGAGCACAACTTTCAAGTAGGCAAGTTGCGCCAAGTTACACCAACTTGAGCAAGTATTAATGAGTACTTAATTTTACAACTGCCTCGTTGGTCTAGTGGTCTCATAGCGCGACTGCCGTGCATAGGCATCGGGTTCGATTCCCAGGTCAGGCCGAAATCAGTTTGTGAGTTTTACAAACTTTCACAAAGCAACCTGAAGTTTGGATGTTGGCGGCGTTACTCCTCCGTGCCTGGGAGAGCACGTAAAGCCGGCGTCCTCGAATGCTACTCAGTAGCAGTCGTAGTTTATATTCACCATATCAGAGGCTGTCAGGCGGATTTGAGAAAACTCTGACACTAGAGCTTGTTAAGTGTTAGGTGATTAAAAACTGCAGCTTACTTTATAAGAAATATAATTTTACACAGAAGTGGTTTACAGACGTGGCTCATAAATCATAAAGTTAAGCGCTTGGTGCGGTCGGTCCGTGGATGGATGACCATCTTGTCATTGCGAGTTCTTCCGTTTTTCGGAAATCATGATAAACTGGTGGGTCCCGGATGTCATTTGATCTTCTTTGGCAGTCGTTACAGTAGCCAGAAAGTCTGACAACCACTCTTATCAATGGGTATCGGGTTTGCCCGGGTAACTGGGTTGTGGAGGTCAGATAGGCAGTCGCTCCATGTAAAACACTGATTCTCTGCTGCACCCGGTTAGACTGAAAGCCGACCCCAACATAGTTGGGAAAGGCTGGCAGATGAAGTGATTTACAGAAAACATGGTATCTGCAATATAATTACGTTCTAATGACGTAATAATAGTTAGTAATTAGTACTAGCAGAAAGGTCCAGAAAATTACGAAAATAAAGGCTAAAACGGTGCTCCTAATAGTATAATAGAACGTTCTAGAACAGTTTGCGGAATTTTAAGCTGGTGATATTAAAAGTCTGGATAACGCTTTAGATTTTAAACTTGGTAACGTTTTTTCTCTGCGGTGTCCAATTATACGACATTCCTTTTTAAGAGCTTTGCTAAAATTAAAGTTCTTTTTTTCACCGCGACTTAAATATTTTAACTTATACAAAATTATAGTCATAGATATTATACATAGCTTTATTATGATTTAGGTATAATGTAAATATGCTTCAGTAATATATTTATAGATCTTCCAACTTCTTGTTCAAATCGCTTTATGATACAAGGTGTGTACGAGTTTCCACCCATATCCCGAGGGAATTACTTCCCAGGCTCATCAAACCTATGCCACTTCTCAGGCTCTAAGATATCTGTGCGCCGAATTTCATTGAAATCGGTTAAGCAATTTTGGCTTCAGAGCCAGAAAGACAGACAAAGTTACTTTAGCGTTTAGAATATTAAGTAAGGATTTACATTATAGCTTTGTCTCTTCGAAAATAGACAATAACTTATTTTAATATAAGTCAGTTGAGTTTTAATCCTATGACATAAATAAGATTTATTTAACAAAATAGTAGTATTAATATCACTCTCTTTTAAGACATTGGAAGAATATTGCTGACAATATCATAGCTAAAGCACTTATTTTTTATTAAACGCTCGAAGACTTTGATTTATGTGTTCTTAGAAAATTAATATTAAAAATATTCTGAAGGGTTGGCGCTTTAATCCGCTTCTATTGTATATAAAATTATATAGTTAAGTATTATATTAAACTCATACACCTATAAAATTAAGTTTAATATTAATGTATCGCTCTCTTTTATCTATATTGATTCAGCCGTTCTACAGCAAAAGTGGTATATGACTGAAAGAGTTACAGATGTTGAAATGACAGTCGGTACCCATTAATTTGTATAGGTTTGGGACGGTACGTTTCTTTCCAAAACACGGAGGGACTCGTGATATCAAGATGGTCACCCATCCACAGACTGACCTCGTCAAGTGTTGCTTAACCTTATGATTGATGGACCTGTACTGCTTTTAATAAGCCACGAACTCCTCACTGATTTGAAATATAACTAAACCTATATTATTGATCACACCCATCCAAACATTTCTATTTACTTATTCATCACGAGTCCAAATTCCAATATTTCCACAAGTCCTGCAAATATTTTATTCAATACATAAATATGATTACGAAACCTAATAAACATTTGCCTAGAAATACATGAAAAACACGTATTTTTGCAGAAAAAACTCGAGTTCTCTGTCATAGTACTGTACGTGTCCCCAATGGAGTATGAAGTTATATAAAAGTTTTATTTCGAAACAAAATAGGAGACGTGTTACTTTTTTTAATGTCCTTTTGGTTATGTTAAAAGATCTGGCTGTAAAGATAAGACTGTTAAATAGATCTATTATAAAAAAATACATGTCTGGATGTATGGTACCATGAATTTTGATGAAAGTTAGCAGTAATAGCCTAGAAAGTATATTATTATAACATGTAGACTAATTTTTATCCATACGCGGAAGGGGCGAAAATGGAAGGTGAAAACGAGGGCGGAAGCTAGAAAAATCTAATTCAAAGTTTCATTAGATAGCTAGAGGAAACTATTTAGCGAACACCAGAATGAAAACAAATATTTTTCTTAATTTCGCGAACTAGTGTCCATACCTTTAATCTCATTCCACTCATTGATTTCACCCTGAAAGCATTAAGTATGCCAACACATCAACCTGCCTCAATCTGTCAATTTTTTTCAATTGATTTTCAACCTTATCACAATAGTGGAAGGGTAATTTTCGATGCCTAAAATTAGACAGATTCGGGTAAGTTGACCGGCTATCGTCTGTACCAACATTTGCGCATTCATGAAACCTTTTAGTAAGGATACTATTAACCTAAAAATTCTTGCTCCAAAAATCACAACATTAAATGAAACCCACGGGAACTTTACACTAAACTAACTATAATAGATTAGTTTATTAATAACGTTTTGTTTCGCTTCCTGGTTCATCAGTTTTCCCATAAAAGTTAATACATGATGGATCATCAATTATTTAATTAACTCCTGCTGATATGAGGGACGGCCATTGTTTAATAAAATTGGTTTTCTCTACATAACGTACTGAAATGTAGGTCATATGAAAATTATTACGTCAGGTCGACTGCATAGTAGATATTAGTAGACTCGTTAACCTCCTCCAACTAAATGAAGTACTTGTACCAGTTCTCACCAAACTTTTTGTCAACATATCTCCACGACTTGCCACGTAGAAACCATTAAAGGTACAGACAACGGCAGGTCAACGTATACCAATCTGTCAAACTTTCCCAATCGAACATCTACCTTCCATTATCGTTGTGATAAGATTGAAAATCTATCGTAGAAATTTGACAGATTGTTGTAATTTGATGTGCTGGCGTCTGTACAGTACTGTACTAGAACTATGACTGTAGTGAATTCTTGTTAATATATTGTACAAAAGGGGAGAAAACCTCACAATTTCTCAATTTCAAAACTGACTCTCATTGCTCTCACACTGGCGGATTTTTTGAGTGACAGCATTCGGTTTGTATGGGCAATAACAAGCAATTGGCAATTCTTGGTACAAAAATGACGTTAAGATCTGTGCGACAGATTTTACCGCTCAGAATGTGTGCAATGAAAAAACTGAGCGGAAAATCGACCAGTGAGAAAGCGCTCATAGTAATCCGTCTTATTAGTTACCTAGATCATTATTTGTACCTACTTTAGGTAGGTTTTCAGTATAAGTGCACCAAACGTTGCACATGATCTGCAGGTTGTTCGAAAGTGCTACCGCGGCCCTGGCACACAAAGGGCTCCCGAAGGAACACGGTGGGTTTTAGTCGGTAAAAGTCTAACACTCCCTTCCGCTGTCAGCCACAGCGGGAGGGGTCATCTGATGATTTCCCATGGATAAAAAAAAAACGCTGTACTTGATGAGTCCTTGTACAGAATGAAAAACACACATTATAAATGTCTGTCCATAGCACTGACGAAGATTTTACCATAGCGCTTAATCAACGCTCAATCCTTCTCTGTGTGAGAGAATGCCTGTGCCCAGCAATGGGACGAAAAAGGCTGATGATGATGCTTGATTCATAGCTTATTATATCAAAATTACGTTATCATAATTGAATTCATAAATAACTGCGTTCAAAACCATCGATGAAGTCAGCACGTTTTCTCCATTAATCAGTTTTACAGCAGTTTGCTCGTTTTCGCCATAAAGCGGCCTTATCAATTTTGGACTATCAAAATTATTGGTATAATACCGGAATATTGTTTGGATATCCGGAAAAATATTAAATTTATGTGTATAAAATTTAAAGAAGAGCTCGTGGCTAAGTCAAAGCCGCGCGGATCGATCGATCATAAGGTTAAGCAACGCTTGACGCGGTCGGTCCGTGGATGGGTGACC